>PVLD010013490.1:0-55886 GCA_004027595.1 Dinomys branickii | reverse complement strand
TGACTAAATTTGCATGTCTGTATATGGGTCCATACATCTACAATTCGAAGATATCAATGGATAAAGCAACAACTACTGTTGAGACCATATCACCTTGTCTATAGATTAGTTGTGATTGTACTATTTTCTATGATAATGGGTGTCTGTTTGTCAATATGTTTTTGTACTTTTATGTTTCTAAAATAAAAAAAAAAAAGAGAAAAAAAATAAATAAATAAAAAATTTCAAATGTTTCCTTATTTTTAAATTGAATGACTGTTTGAAACCTACATACCATACTCACCATTCTGTGCTTCTTGACATCTTTTAATCCAGGCAATAAAATTAGCATCTACACCTAGAAAGAAAACAACTGACTATAACATCACTTATCTGCACAACATAACATATTCATTCAACAAAGACTACTGAACATCTACTATGTCCTAGGCTCTATTCTAGGTACTGCTGATTCAGCAGTAAATAAAATAGATAAAACCACTTGTCCTCATAGTGCCAACAGCAGTGATGGTAAACTATTTAAGACAGAGTATCCAAACTGCAACCCAAAACTCATTTATCACAAACTGCCAACACTGCCATTCAACCTAAATACTAATGTTTTACTTTAGGAAAAACAACTCACGTAGATGGCTCACAAGCCCAAAGAGAGGGTTCTGCCCAATGCAGCACACGTGCCATAGGCTGGCCACCACTGCCTCATAGCAATTCTGATGTTAGAAGTATAAACATTACCAGGAGAGGTAACACTTTGTTGTTCATCTGGAAAACTTGTTCTGTCAAATTAGTTTTAACAGAAGTCAACCTCACTAGTTTCCCAGATATTTATACTCTACATTTCCTCCCACTCCCCTGCTCTTAAAATAACTTTCTCTCACACAACAAAATCAGACCCCAGTCAGACTGGGCAGCTGGGTTAAACCTGTCGGCCCCCGGCCCTGCCCGCTCTGCGCCTCTTCTGTCCGTTACCCCTCAGGGGCTCTGTCACCGCCCTTCTCTACCGACACCAAGAAGCGTTTGTATGCGCGGTCTGTAAAATCTGACCACTTCTCCAAGTTACATGGCAGCCAACGGCCTATACATAATGAACTGTTACATGTTTACAGACAGCAATGTGAATGTGTACACAAATTATTGACCTCTGAAGACCCAAAACAATAAAATCGCAGTATGTAATATGTTAAGGAAAATAATTAAATTCTCTAAACAAAAGCTTACTAATAAAAGCTAACTGCAGCTGAGATTAATCTGAAAAATGAAAACCAGTAGTTCTTTATATTTCTTAACCCATTAACTTATAAAAGAAATTAAATAGTACATGTCTTAATAAAAATTTTAAATACATACACTATAGTCTACTGGGAAACTATTACATATCAAAATTCTAGATTTGTGCACACACCTGTAATCCCAGCAATTGGGAGGAGGAAGAGGCAGGAAGATCACTGTCATGTTGGGGCTAGCCTGGACTACATAGTTAGCTCAAGTCCAGCCCGAACTACGTAAATGAGACCCTGTCTCTAACAAGAAAAAGAAAGGGAAAAAAACCCAAAATGCTAGATTTGAGTGAAACAGTATAAGACAGGAGTGACAAAAGAACTTGTGTCTCTATAGGGTTTTCAAATATGTATCAAGGCATAAAGTAGTAACCTTAGTTTTTGTCAGCAGAACAGCCACATAATTCATGTACCAAAAACTGGAATAAGGAAGCTTAACAACACCTATTGCCCAGATCCCTCCCTCTTCCTAATTTGCAGCTCCCATAGGCACAGTTGGATCTAAAGTCCCTTGACAGCAGGAAAGCAAATGTTAAATATATAATACTTTAGAGCAGGGTTTCTCAAGTTTAGCACTACTGATCTACTGATATGGTAGATCAGATACTTCTTTGGTTGTTTTAAGATAGGATCTTGCTAAGCTACCCAGGCTGGGCTTAAACTTGGGGTTCCCCAGCCTCCAGCTCACAGAGTGCTGGAATTACAAACCTGACCCATCGCAGCCAGTTCAGGTATTTTTTGTTGTACTGGACTGTCCTGTGCACTGGTTCCTGGTCACTAGATGTCAGTAGCATATGCTCCCCACCACCAATCATGATAATCAAAAATCTTTTCACACAACAATAAAAAGGCCCCCTGGAAGCAAAGCTTTCCAGTTAAGAAACACTGCTTTCACTAGACATTGTGGCATACTCCTGGAATCTCAGTTACTGGGAAGTTAAAAAGCAGAATTTCAAATTTGAGGCTAACCTGGGCAATATCGCAAAACCCTCTCTCAAAATAACTAAAGGGGGTGAGGGGGATGTGACTTTATGGCAGGTACTTGCCTAGCATGTACAAGGCCTTGGGTTTAAGTCCCAGTGCAGAGGAGGGTAGGGAGTGACTACTTTAGAGATTTGTCGTAAGACGCTGACAATTCAATTAGGATTATGTAGTCTATAACTTTCTATGAGGTCATTTACAACATGGATCTTTTAAGAGTTTGAAGATTTAAAATTTTTGGCTCTCACAATTTCTAATTATGTATGTAAACATCCAAGAGCACATTGAGTATTTATACAAAGTTTTTAGTTTCTAGCAGCAAAGTTTATCTGTCACTTAAATGCCAAAGAAAGGCCAAATTCAGCGATTTTTAAGTGAATTCAAATTCTATAATTGATATGAAGTCACTAAGAGAAGGACAAAGATGGGAGGTTTCCACAACCTTTTTTTTTTTTTTTTTTGAGACAAGGTCTTGTTGTGTAGTTCAGGCTGGCCTTGAACTCATTCTGTAGCCCAGGCTGGCCTTAAACTTGCAGTGATCCTTCTGCTTCAGCCTCCCAAGTGCTAGGATTACAGCTGGGCATCACCATGCCCAGCAGGCTTCCACAATTAAGTTAAGAATACATGAACAAAATTCAGTTATTATATTCAGGATACAGTATTAATAATACTAGTGTTTTAAAAGTAAAATTCTAATACTTACTATCTAATTTTTGTCCTTCTGTAAAAGTTCCTAGAGCAGCAGCATAGTTTTTTTCATGGTACTCACATATCCTATATGAACATATTAAAAACAAATTAACATACATGAAATAATGGAAAATAGCCTTCTAAACAAAAAACAGTTTATTATTCCCTATTGCTGAGTTTATTTTCACTATATGTTAATGAATCGACAGATTTTCCAAAACACTGTAACACTTAGTATAATTGTCATTACAATTCAATTTTGGAACTTACTTCAAAACGAATTTTTCTTAATTGTACAAACTTGCTCATTTCGAAGTATAATTATGCAAAAGAATTAATTTCTTATTCAAATAAAATCACACATATCAACATAAACAAGCTGAGTTTAACAAATTTATATAAAACAGATACAGAAATTTTCTAGCATTAAGTGTATCCTACTCAGTTTACAGAGAATGAGATGTTCTCTAGGTAGTTAAACATAGTAAACTCAAAATAAGAAAGGGATATGTAATCTGTCCGATTCATCTGTAACTTGCAATTACTTCAATCACCACTATTTTGAAACATGAACTATGGGCTCATCACATACTGCGGTTAACATACAACTATATATTATATTTAAAACAGAATCAGTTATAAAATGTAATGCAAGTATAGCATTTTAATATATACAAAAATTTACAACAACTCACTCAAAAAATTAAACATCTATTATTTGTAATCCAAGCCCAACGAGAATAGTAGTTAATTACATACCCTTTTCTCAGCAGAGCAGTGGTATTACTGGGGTTGATTTTTAAAGAAGTTTTTGCATCAGAAACACCATCTATATAAAAAGATTGTTTCTTAGTTCTTAGGTATTTACAGATGTGGCAAATCCTACATATTTAAATCAGTCTTACATTTTTGAAGTTCTTCATTTGGTGGAAAGGCCAAATAGTTTTAAATCAGAAAAACTAATCCAAGATAAAATTCAAGTAAGTACTATATCTTCCTTATGATCCAATAACTAACTTCCTGCTTAAAGTTCTATCAAAGAAGTTCTGCACCATAAAGCTTACATCCTTCTATCAGTATTTATATAGTTTGACTCAAGGTACTAAATTCTTCCCTACCCAAATTCTCAGAGCAATTTTTTTAAAGTTACACAACATAGAAATACACTTTTATTCAAAATGCAAACAAGAGTATTTCACTTAAATACACCATGAAATAGTAAACATAATATTTCTTATTAATATAATCCATTACTATGAAATGTGTGTAAATGTTTTACTTACTGAAAAAAGACATAACTGTTAAATGGCTGTTACTCAAGATAACAGTATCATACTACAACTATTTCACCCTTTTCAAAAGATCAATTTAAAAATAAGTGTAACCTCCATTTTATTTGATTTCATTCTGTCTAGGGCAAAATTTGTAAGCAAGCTGATAAAGAAGACTTTGTAAGGAAAGTTACCACAGTAATTCCCAAGGAGAATGTGACAGTAAGCTCTCTGACAATAATACTGTGCATCATCTGGCTTCTGTTCCAAAGCCTTAGTCAGCTCCTACAAATACAAACATGCTGAGTATCAGTGCAGGTTTTCAAGAGCATTTAATCTAATTAAAATGATGTTTAGTCAAATAACCTATTGTCACAAGCTATTTGGAAAAAAAGACAACAAAGAAACAAGCTCAGAGCTTTTCCTTGTAAGAGGATCAGTATCTCCCCTTCCCTTTTCCCAGTTTCCACACCCAAAGAACACATAAGGTAATAGCTACATGGAGCCCTTAGCTGTTCCTGGCCTATAGCAGGAACTTAATAAAAGGTCATTATTACGTTTTTCATTCTGTGTTAAGTTCTTATACACTGACCAGTTTAGAATTTCACAAATTTGGGTAGGACCCAAATATTATGCAGTGTTTGGGACACCTTAAAAAAAAAGTGCAGCTTTTTAACATTTAAAAGTAAAATGAGAAATAAGGCAAACCGAAAACAAAACACAATCTTTAGAAGTTAAATCTAGAACCCAGGGAGGTTAGATGAACAAATACATAATGAAGCTCACCTGGGCCCCCTCAATGACAGAGACCCTCACAGATCACAGCACTCCAAAGTCCATAGAGCCTCACAGACAGCTAATACCAACTGATCAGAAGTTAGCAGTAGAGTAAAACTTTTTAGCACCCTGACCAGTCACCATATGTAGCTGGTAGGACCAGTCACCATATGTAGCTGGTAGGACAATGACACAAGAGAACACAATGATAAATAGAGCCAAGAACAAGTGCAAACAAACAGAAGCACTTTCATTCTCCGCCACAGCCCCAACACTAGAAAATCTAGTTTTCAGAGAAGGTAAAATTTTTCCAACAGTCACACATTATTGACTACTTTAACTTAGTAATGTGTTCCTCACAAAGCAATGTGTTCTAAGGAAATCTTTCTCTGTTAATCAGATTTTCTTACTCTGCACAAAATTCTCTAATGCTTTTCCAGCTGACTGAGCAAAACCCGAAATCCTTCTAAAAGGCACTCCCTGACGCCAGGACCCCTGCACCTCCCTACCCTCACCTCTTCCTACCTTTTCCTTGGCTCCTCCTTCCAACCACAATGGCCTCTCTGCAGTTACTCAAACACTTCAGGACGCTGCACTTGTTTCTCTCTCTTCCTAGATGTGCACAGATAACTCATTCCCTCATTCCTGGTTAGTGACAAGAATCCACCAAAGACAGATTCAAATCCAGGTCTGACTCCAAAGTTGGTCTTAACCACAAAATACTGCTGCCTCTCATTTTTTTTATTCCAAGTTTCTCTATCTGACGATTTTATTCATGGTTTTTAATATTTTGATATTCCTAAGTTAACACCACCTTGTACCAAATTCAACAATTTGAAAATAATGGATTAAAAAAAATGGATAGCTTCCTTATCTACTCAAATTTTCTTAAAACCAAACTTCCAGTCCCATTTAAGACAAAGAAAGCATATTATGGGGTCAAAAGGCTGTTTTATCTGGATTTTGAATTGAAAAAGGATTTTGAAGTAACATTACATAATTGACGTACGTTAAATACACTGTAAATATGTCCAAGATATACTTGCAGAAAATTTATTATGTAGGCTGGGAATGGGGTCCAGTGGTACAGTGCTTGCCTGCCATGTGCAAAACCCTAGGTTCTATTCCCAGCGTTGCAAAAAAAAAAAAAAAAAAAAAAAAAAACCCCAAAGAATTAGCACTTATGCTACAGGTCTGAAATTTACTGCTCTCAAAAATGAAGACACCCAGTATACTGTGAAGTACAGTGGTGCCATGGTTCCTGAACTGAACTCTTGCCACAATTCCGATTTTTCAAAGCTGTGACGAAAATCATGGAAATAACCACTTAACAGTTTACTCCAAGTGTCACTCGGGCAGCACAGTTTGTTTATATACTGACTATCCCAAGTGTCACTCAGGCAGGTGTCTTTCAACCAGCTGATTCTTGTATTGAGTAAATCTGATAAAACTGTTTTTTATGTTTCCTGTTCTAAGAACGAAAAATATGCAATTTTTGGTTACCCTTATTTTAATAATTAGACTGGTAGGTGGTTAACGAACTGAGGCATCACCGTACAATTCCAATGACACTTAATAGTTCTAATAACCCAGAACAAAAAGGGAAAGAAAAACCGTTTCTAAGGTGCTGAAATTAAGAATCAGGGGTTGATGATGTAGCTCAGTGATAGAGCACCTGGTTAGCATTCATGCATCTCAGCACCAAAAAAATAAAAACAAGAATTGGATCTTGGCAAATTTTCAAATATTTAGTTTTAGGCTCTTTTAAAATGTCATGCAACCAGGCGCCATGGCACATCCCTGTAATCCCAGTAATGGTGAGGCTAATGCAAGAGAATCACAAGGATAGCCCAGGCAATTTAGCAAGACACAGTCTCAAACAGGTATGAGGACATCACTCAGTTCTAGAGCGCCCTGGGCTCAATCCCCAGTACCAAAGGAAGGTGCAGGGAGGGCGCTCAGCAAAGGAATTTGTTAAAGTTAGAAGTAAAAACACTGCTCATTCTGGAAACCTTTAACTCCATGTTATCTCCTAATCTGATTCTCCTTTCCATTTTCTTCCTGTCACAGCTAACTTTCAATCAGACAATAGCAATCATTCTATTTTAAACTATTTACCACTGCGGGAGGGGGAAAACCTACCACATAAAGGAGGCAGAACTGGTAATATTCACACACTGACCAATCTCAGCTATGCCTTCAGCAAAGTTATCTCTGGTCAGCTATTTCAAAGTCAGCTCCCAAAATGTTAATGATATCAAGTATTCCCATTATTTTCTCTCCTCCAGCAGATGAACTTGATCCCTTGAAACCAGATACTTGCCACTTCCCAAGGGTATCTCTTGAAGCAAGCTAACCTCTTTAGCCTCAGCTTCCTGATTAATAAAGTGCAAACAGGACACATTGCAGCTGCTAGAAAAATGACAGAATCATTTAACACATTGGAGTACCTATTACATACCAAGCACTACACTGAGAACTCAGAAGTAATACACAAAACTTGCTGCTGTCTTAAAGCTTATAATCATGCATTAATATAGATTTACATATGAAAGCTGCCTTCTCTGAGAAGTCACTTCACGTGGAATCTAAAGGAGTAAAAATAAAGAGACAGTTCAAGAATACATTTTGAGCAAAAGCAGCAGCAACTCCCAAGATACAGGAACTGAGCTTAACACATTCAAGCAACAAGAAACAAAGTCAGGGTGGCCTTAACCTAGAGTAAAGAAACTACAAGTTGCCTGCTTCACTTACTACTCTGCAGACCATTATTAGGAATTTGGACCTTTGATCTGATGAAGGGCACAGAAGATTCACCATTAGGAGGGTAACACAGTCCAGTGACACCAACAATGTCACACTGGCTGCTGTATGATGAAAGAAGCAAGAATGGTGGTGGGGCAGGTTCTACTAGGAAATGAATACATTAATGATAGGCGAGAAGTGGGTAGTAGCCATAGATGTCAGAAAGAAAAGACAAGCTGCATTAGAACCAGCTGGACTTGGCAATGAGCTGGATATGGGGGATAAGAGAAATCAAGGTTTTAGAGTAGCCTAGATCTATATATGGTATCTCATAAACATACAATGAAAGTTACTATCTTTCTCTTTGCAAACTCTTTTTTGGTTTTTTTTTTTCCTTTCTTTTTGAGACAGGGTCTCGCTATGCCGTTCAGGCTGGCCTTGAACTTGCAACAACCCTCCTGTCCCAGCCTCTCAAGTGCTAGGATTACAGGTGTACACTACCATGCCTAGTTTCTTTGCAAATTTATGTCTTTCCCAAGTTTTGTACTTCTCCTTGACTGCCTTTGCTTTCATATTCTTAATCTTCTCAAAGTCGCTAGTTACTCCTTCATCAAATCCTGACTTGACCATTCTATAGCCTCTGACTGATGATGACTATTTTGCTAGTCTTTTACAACTAACATTTCCCTAACACTTTATTTAGACTTCTCTCCTTAGATTCTTTGACCTCTTTCTTAAGGGTCCAGAACTTCCAAGACATATTTCTTAAACACAGCCTGCTCTTAAGCAAGACCCCCATCCAGCCAGTTCTCTACAGAGGTCACTTAAAATGCCCGTGAGGTAATCCACACATAATACTCAAAATTTAAGCTGGAGATACAGCTCAGCTGCACAAACGCCTTCCTGGCAAGCGCAAGGTCAAGTTCGATTCCCAGCATAAAAAAAAAAAATTTAAAGCCACTTCTTCAAATCTGTTGCCTACCCCCAAATGAGATCTAAGGGCTACACAATGAGTAGTACCAACTTCTACTGCATTACCCAGCCCCACAGTAGAGGCGTCATCCTGTACCTTAGAACTGTGACAAAGCCTAGTGCATTTTACATAAAATAATTCCCTTCAAGGCCCCCAATCACTGCTCTAAATCCCAACATTTACCCTTTATCTGGTCTGTATCCCTGTCTTCCTGTTGTTCACTGTCCCTCATGGCTCCTCCAATCTATTTACTCTTTTAGAGTAGGCCCTGTAATTTAGGCAACTTCATTTCCTTCAAATTCTTCAGAGATGAGCACAATCATGATAAAACTAAACTCTGCTGAGATTTATCGTCATCTATGGCCTGGACTCTCTACTGCACAGCTTTTATTTCCTAGTACTTGCCTGTACACTTTATGTTCTAACACTACTGAACGTGTCTCCAGAACAGTCATGGAGTCTTTACCCTATCTCAGGCATGCACTAAGCACACAATACAGCGTACCTTATTTATCTTCACAACTCTTTCAAACAGATCTTATTTCTATTTTACAGAGAGAAAATCTGCTCTATCGCGATGAGATCTGGACCTCAAAGCCTCTGACTCCTTATATATTGGGCCTCAAAAGACTCTCAAAACCTACTTTTTCCACCTCCCTACTGAACTGCAACCTACTCTTTAAAGATTTTTTGTGTTTAAATATATCTTAACTGATAGCAATTGTACATATTTATGGAGCATACTGTAACATTTCCATAAATGTACAGCATATGTGAAATGATCAGATCAAGGTTACTGGTATATCTACCTCAGACATACATCATTTCTTTGTTGTGGAAATTGAAAAGCCTACCAGCTATTGTGAAATAGATAATTAATTGTTGTCAACCATACTTATACTACCTCTTTAGAACACTCAAAGTCGTTACTCCTACCCCGCGTAGTCCTGTCATCTTAATATTCCTGGCGCTCAAGGCAGCACTCACCACTAAGGAACCATTTGGTGAATGAACGAAAAATGTGAAACAAGTGTCCACAATCATCTTCCCCCATTCCTAACTGTATCATCTTACATAAAATACTTTTAAACTAACGCTCTGTCACGTGACCTGAATTCAAAAATGGCAACCATTAGTCACTAGGAAAACCTTTGACTCACATTATTAGTGTTCCAGTCTTACCATTACCAATTGGTCATCTCAAGGGTTAGGGAGAATATTCTAGTTGGTTTGTATCATGCTCAATCTCTTCACCATCAGTTTCTGATTACAGATCTACACAGGGCCCAGGAACATAAATTTTTGTGCCCAAACTTTTGAGAACCACTACTCTACAGCAGGAGATTAAAAAGAAGCTGTGTCCTGAGGCTCCATTCTATCTCTAAATGGCTACACATCACTATGACAGATCTTTCCATTTCTTTGGGTCTCAATCTTCTTTTACATACTATAAAAACAGTAACTATCAGACTAAATGAATTCTAAGAATTTTCAGTCAGAATCTGCATGGTGACACTGATACTACTGGTCCAAGACTCACAAATTAAGAACCAAGACTACATGCTTACCCTGTGCGAGTTTATTTCTAGGAATACACAATAAAAAAAAAAATTTTTTTGGTGTTGTCCACCAAAATACATGTATATGAGAATTCACACTGGCTTTATTTATACTAATAATGAGATATAACCCAAATGTTCATTGCTAAACAAATAGTGCTATATTTATGCAACAAAATAAAAACACAATGAAGAACTACTACTTCACACAATATGGGTGCGTAATCTTATCATGATTAAGCAAAAACAGACCATCTACACTAAACAAAGCACCAACTTTTTCTGTGAGTATAAGAACAAGCAAAACCAACTGATGGTGACAGACCTCAACTGGAACCTTATGGAGATGTTTTATATCTTGACTGGGTGATATACATGTGCAAAAGTTCATCAAGTTTTGTCTTAAAATGTTTACATGCCATGCCACAATAAAAACTTTTAAAGTAATTCAGAAGTAATTTTGTCAAACTGTAATTTCCAAAAAACTCAATGGGCCTAACAAGTCCATAAAGAATGTACATTAAAAAAAATTAAGCCAGGAAGATCGGTCAGTTCAAGGCCAGCCTAGGCTACAAACCGAGCTCAAGGCCAGCCTACACTACACAGGGAGACCTTGTCTCAAAAAAAACAAAACAAAACAACAACAAAAAAACCCCAAAACCAAACCAAACAAAATAAACAGCTGTCTAGCTAGGCACTGTGAAGATAAACTGTCAGAGTCCTCTACAATATTCCAGTACTGATCCCAGAAACCTTTACCACCCTATTTGAGCCTCTGGTTCTCTCCCACTCCACCTTCAAGTGACTCTAATCAAATAGGCCTTTTCGCAGCTCCTACTAAAAATCTACTTCATTCCAAGCTGTGCACTGGCTCTTTTTACTGCCTCAAACGCTCTTTACCCAAAACTTCCAATCTGGCACTCTCTTTCCTTCAGGTCTCCATTCCAATCACTGCCCCTTCAAGAGAAGTCATGTGCATTTCTTCTGCAAGTCATACCTAGGAAAAACGCCTTGTTGCCTCAAATTGTTAGCCTTACTCATGTTAGATCATAACAATCAAACATTCTTTTTTGTATTTGAAAGTAAGATGCTCCTGGTTAAATTTTGAAATCCACAGGACCATTTACAGTATTTGTATAGCTTGGGCTCTATTTTAATTTTTTAAAATGCTCTTTGCTCTTCTACACTTTTTAAAAATCTTTTTGAGACAGGGTCCCACTATGCAGTTCAGGCTGGTCTTGAGCTCCCAGACTGGTCTCAACTCGCAAGGATCCTCCTGCCTCAGCCTCCGGAGTGCTGGGATTACAGGTGTGCACCACCATGACCGGTCCTTCATAACCTTATAGTGTGTCTCAAGCACGAACACACGAAGTGCTTTTTAAGTTTATTAAGTGTATAAGTAACTTTAACCGGTAGCAATCAGTACCTTGCAAACAACTCCAAAAAATGTTTAATAAATGGAATAATGCAAAGTGATAGGACGTTTGGAAAGTCTCAGTACGTGAGAATTTTCTGTTCTAATAGACTTGAGGTCATACACAAACTTACCAAAGTGCCTAATATTTAAGAAGAGCAAAAATAATTGTCAAATGATAAAGTGAATTAGTACCACCAAACCTAATTTTCACTTTTTTCTTCACTTTTAAAAAGTCTCCCAGGCCAGGGGTGGAGGGCAACTACGCCCCAAAGAAACACAATATACGAGGCGGGTTTTCTCAGTGGCCATGGAGAAGCCAGAGTCTGGGGGTGGGACAGAAAGAGTAACAAGGGTCGGAGGCCAAAGAGTTCCTGTAAAGCACAGACAGGAGAGCAAGCCTGTCAGTCCTGGGACCGGGACAATACACAGCAGCTTCAGTTCCACGAAGGAAATGGCAGGAACGAGCGTTTTCAGCCAGAACCCAACTCAGTTCCGTTCCCCTAAAGGCGATAGTGGAGAACGCAGAAATGGACTCTCACCTCTAACGCCGCCTGGGGGTCCTCGTCGATCAGACTATCTGAGAAGCTCTGGGAAAACCTGCCAGGAAAACAATAAGTTCAGCAGGCCCACTAACCAAGGTAAGAAGGATAAAATGAACAGCAAAGCGAAGGAGAAACACGCACCGCCGGGCTGTTGCAGGTCCTGCTGCAGCCGCTGCCATCCCTAAATTACTGTTGCAACAGCCTCAGACGCTGCCGCCGAGATTCCCAGCTCCGCCGCCGCCCAAGGGGGAAACTTCTGGAGAAACACCAAATGAGCTTCCGTCCCGAACAGCCAACGAGCAGGCACGCAGCGTGCGTCTGGGGGAGGAGAGGCGAGCGCCGCCGCGGGGCCGGCTGGGAAGTGGGAGGGCCGCTTCTCTCGCCCAACGTCGCCGATTTGTACAGTGTCTCCTCCTCTACCCGGCCCGCAGGCATTCTAACATAGCCTGAAAGGGTGGTATCTCAAAACCGCTTTGGTAATGTTTTTTACCCCTCGGGAGTATGTGGCGGCTAGGGGCATATGCAAGGCTGCTAACATGCTACACTGAGCTCCAGGTGCCCTGGTTTTCATCATGGCTGCCGCGAGGAGCCACGCCCTTCGTGACCCGTAACGTCATTCGTAGCTGCGTGGGTCTTTCCGAGAGCAGAGTCCCGGATGACGCTTAGGTTCCCGCAATGGAGAATCTTAACCACACGGAAGCGCTTTACTCGGCCAAAGCGAGAAAAAAAAAAGTCTGTGCATCCCGCGGGCCCGTGTCCTATTAATGTTTGTTGATCTGTTTTCCAACCGAAGCTTTGTAGTTGACTTCCCAGACCAAGAGGAAAAACCTTTGTATCTGAAGGCACAGAGGGAAGGAACTTCGCCTAAAATTTTCTCAGGGTTGTTTTTCAGTTGAATCGGTCAGGCCCTTGACCCTAGCCGATCCAAACAGGACGCTTCCAGCAAGCAAGTAAACTGAGATTGGGTGGAATGGGGAGAACGAGAGGCTCAGTGGATGTGACAAGTCCTGAGCTAGATTGTCTACCCCATCTGAACTCTATACTACCTTGGGGTTCAAAGATGTTAATAGCCGCGAGACGTTTAAACCAGTTCTAAGTGATAAGGTTAAAGAAGGGGCCCAAAGAGGTACCAAGGAGGAGCACTTTATAGAGATCTCTTCCTCTAAGTTGTATCTGAGCTCAGCCTCAAAAGATGAGAAAGTTGATGGAGGATGGGAACGGCAGTTACTTAGCCAGAAAAATTAAGTTGTGTGTTTGGAAACATTAATAATGAGTTCTAAAATTTGTAGAAACTAAATTCGAGTTAGAGAAACAGGACTGAAGAGTTAAGCCCCAGGTTATACAAGGCCAGGGGTGGTATGCTAAGAAGCTTGCATGTTACTGACTTTATGGAAATTCAGAGTTTTTAATCTAAAAATGCAGAAAGTCGTCTGCACCTTTTAGGATTAGTATTCTCTATTGTGAAAGAATGAGTAAAGGAGAAAGGAAAATAGTTGTTGCTAGGAAACCTTTGTGATGCAGATCCAAGAATCAATCTCCTAATTAATCGATTATACAGGGTATGAATTACAGAAATATAGAAGGTAAAACTGGGTTTGCTGATAAGTGGAGAGAGGAGCAAGTTTCTGGTTTCTGGTCTGAGTAATTGGTGAAACGTGATACCATTTGCTAATCTTTTTTTGTTTTGGTACTGAGGCTGAACGGTATGAGTGCTACTTCTATGAGTGCTATGCAACTGCCCGCACTGAGCTTAATTAGTTGAAAGTTACCTGAATTAGAACAAGCAGATTTATAGTTTCATTTGAATATATATGTTTAAGGTACTTCCAAGAGTTCCTTGAAGACTCTAGGACATGTGTAAACAACCATTTAAAAAAGTTTTCTTACTAATTTTATCATACTTTCATGGTCTAAGTATGAGTCGTTGTCAGCTACATTTATTCCAGATAACTTCTCCCAGTTGCCTTTGCATTTTGGAATTCTTTTGATTAATACAAGTTTTATTTTAAAAGTCTTTTATAATCAGTGCTTATTTATGTCATATAAGGCTTTGCCTGCTTCAAACCTGTGAAAATAACACCTTCCTGATGCTTTATTTTTTTACTTTCTACATTTGTCTATTATCTCAATTTTTTTTTAAAGAGCAAAAAATACTACAAAATTATAAGGGTAACAATGGTTAATACATTGTGTATTATCTTTAGTTACTCGGGGTACAAGATCATTATCTCAATTTTTGCTAAAGGTATAAAGATGCATTTTCTCCCTTGTATCATTTAATCATGGATACCCAAATGAACCAGCCCTATATATTGAAAAGATTTTCATGCCCTCAACTAAGTTCTGTGGCACCTTTGTTGTTATGTGCAATGTTTAAGGCACTACCTGGGATCAGAACTGCCAGACACACCAACTTGATATTGGACTTACCAGCCTCCAAGGCTGTTAACCAATAAATTTCTGCTCACCGTAAATTACCCAATCTTAGGTGTTTTGTTACAGCACCAAAGACCCTATATACTCATTGCTATTGACATAGTGAAAAACTAGAATACTAATCTAAAGGTTTTATTGAACTGAATTATAGTGTGTTAATGTGCTTTTTAAATAATTTAGAAAAATATTAACAGTAAGTGAAAGTTATTGCTAGGTATAAGGGTACTGCGTTACAGGTTTTCTTACAATTTTGTATGTTTTCCAAATTTAGCAATTAACTGATCAAGTGGCTCATTAGAAAACTTGCTTAAAAGTGTGTTTATTATTGCTGAGCATTCTTATTGTTTCCTAATTTGGAGGGGTTGGTTATGGTTTGTCCTAAAACTTCTATTGAAATGTAATTGCTACTTGTATTGGTCAGCTTTGTGTTGCTGGGACAAACATACCCGCTTCCGCTTCCCACAACTTAGAGAAGTGTTATTTGGCTCATGGTTTCTGAGGCTTAAATCTGTCTTTGGCTGGCTCCAAGACACACACAGCATGGCAGAGGGCATGGAAAGGACAACTGGGATCAAGGATCTGATGCTGAAACTGACTCATGGTGCGATGCTAGAATTAGACAGCCCGACCCTGGGTGTGACTGCTACCCACCCCAAGGTTAGGTAACCAGGATGAGCTATAAAGGACAGAGAGAGTTGTTGCTTAACCATCTGCCTGACATGGACTGTGTCTTTCTTCTCTGTGATGCCCCTCTGCCTTGCAACCAGCCAACTACATACTAAAACCTCTACAAACTGTTAACTAAATAAAACTTTGCATTTTAACTTTGAGTGCTGGATATTTTCTCTCAACAATGAAAAAAGTAATTAAGACAGGGACAAATCATAACACTATTGTAACTGTTAAGAGCTGGGACCTTTTAGAAGGTGATGAGATAATGAGGGGTCTGCCCTCCTGAGTGGATTATTGCCATTATCTCAGAACTGGATTTGTTATAAAAGTAACCCTCTCCTGCTCCTTCTGCTTTCTGCCATGAGATGACACAGCAAAATTACTCTCAAGAGATGCCAGCACTATAATTAGCCTTCCCATCCTGCTGAACTATGACAAATAGATTTCTTTATAAATTACATAGTGTGTGATATTGTTATAGAAGCAGAAAATGGACTCAGTCATTGGTAATCTGTTTTGTGATGTCTTGAAACTGCTATACAGGATGGTAAAAAGCAAAAGTGAGAGGATGACATCTTCAATTCTGACTAATGCACTTTGTATAGAGACATAATAATGCTGTAAATATTAGCAACATTCTCTTGACACTTGTTCTTTAAGAAATGTTTGCCTGAAAACAGAATTTTCACGATTTATTTAATAATAAACCAATTAAAGATACAAAAACATTTAGAGAATTCCAAAATTTAAATTTTGTTTAAATACAAATTCACTTTGTAATAATGAAAACATCAGACCTCTAAACTTCATGATTTTTTCATTTACAAACATTTTTCTTTGCTAGAAAATTTGCAGAGAAGAATTTTTCTTGTGATGTATTAATGTACATTATTTACAGTTGAAAAATCTAAAAACTATTCTATTTCAGAAACTCAGATATATGTTATCTTTGTATGCAATTCCCCCCTACCCTTAGTAAAAAAATGATCCAAAATATGAAGCAATTATGCTCTTAAAACTGACTACTCAACTAGATTAGTCCAAGACTCAAGTTGCTTCCTTGGCCCTTAAGAGCCTCGACTCAGCATATGGCATTTAGCACTCAATAATCTAAGTTTATTAACGAACCCATAGTACACAGTGGTCTAAACAATTAATAAAGAACTCAGCAGGAATTTATGGCAGATCTTTCTGAAAATAATGAAGTTGGTGGGGGTCACGTATTTTTCTGTAATATTTTAGCTATATTTATATTAGAAAATAACCTGGTATTGTCTTAATTGTCATAATTTAATAACACAGATGTTAGAATCTGAAAATTCAGAACTAGATAGGAAATTGGTAACCTTTAACCCAATGCATCCTTTCCTTTTGAGAAGGCCCAAAAAATCAAGTGGCTTGCCCAGGATTCCACAGCTAGTTAGCAGAGCCACTCTGAAGTTTCTGTTTTTGTATTATCCTGCTTCTGAAACAAGACGGCCTATCACAGGCATACTGCAATTTTTAATGTTATTTTATACTTTCACAGTTTTGTTACAGAGTGCAGCCACATAAATTGAATCTCAGTGACATAATTTTAACAACATAATAAAGTTTCTTGCATTTGATAGAGTCAAGACTTAAACAAGTGGAATGCAAATACTTCCTACATAAAATTCCTGTCACCTTATATTTATTGTATTTACAAAAGAATGAGAAAAGCTAATACAATGTAAAATTAGAAAAGAAACTTTAAAAATGCTTATGATATAGCAACTGAAGAAAATTTCAAAAATGGATTCATAGTATAAAATGCCAGTTCCTTCACAATTGAATTCTGAAACCTGTGGAGTAGAGAGAGAAAACTTGGGCTTTTCTCTCTCATCTAAGGAAGCCAAAATTAACTAAATTATTTTTTACAATTACAAAATTATGAACCTCTGTGGATTTATCTTAGTTTGCAGACAACTGAAAATTAGTCCAATAAAAAAAAAATCCAGCCCTAATTCCTTTGGTATTACTTAAAAAGAGCCGGGCTCTAGCAGTTCTTTTTGCTTCACCGCTACCTGAGAGGAAAACCCGTTAGAACTGGATACCACCATCACATAAGGCTGTGGCTGCTCAGTTTTCTCAATGTCTTCTTTCAAATGATCTTCAGCCTCCCTTTTCTCAGCTTCCTTTGTAAGAGTTTTTGTTTCTTGAGCTTTGATAACTGAAGTGATTACAGTGCCAGGTGGGTGAGCAACCAGCTGTGAACTTCGAGGGGAAAAAGTCACCACAGGGGTAGTAGCACTGAAGGATGGGGATGAAGTCATGCTGACGGTTCCGTTACAAATAGACTGAACATTGCTAGTAAGGACCTGCTGTACCTGAGTAGGGCTAAAGACAATTGAAGGAGAGCCTGGTTTCTGTGACTGTAGCATGACATTTTCTTTCAGTACTGTCATGGGCTGTGATGATGGAATGGCTTGTAAAATAAATTTCTGAGATGCAGCACCTGCTGATGGATCTGTGCTGGCTATAACCGTTGTAAGTGGCACTGTCTGGAGTGTTACTGTATGCAACTGCTGACTCCCAGGAGACACGACCACTGGAACTTGGGTTGGACCCTGTATAGTCCTATTGAGATTACCAAATAAAAGTGAGACAATTAGCATATTCTACATCATTTAAAACCTTAATATTTGGCAAGTCATTCTGACAAAATTAAGGTCAACATTTCAAATGCTACTTCCCATATTTTTAACATAGCATGATAATCAGCATATCAGACCTTGTATGAAACATACATACATACTTGCCAAACATAAAACTCTTAGGCCAGCTAGGCATGGTAGTGCCAGCCTGTAATCTAGCTCTGGGAGAAGCTTAGAAAGACAGCGAGTTCAAGCTGCCAGCCTGGTCAATTTATGAGTTAGCAGAACCCTGTCTTAAAATAAAGAGGGCTAAGGATTGTAGCTCAGTATGAAGGCCCTGGGTTTAAAAAAAAACCCTCAGGCAATTAACTATGATAGCATCTAGTGAGTGCTTTAAAAAAATATTCTATATACATTGCCACAGTAATACAAGTACAGAAACAGTTTTCATGGGAAAGGAAAACATCAAAATGCTTAGCAAGGGCCACGCATGAGGGCACATGCGTGTAATTCTAAGTACTCAGGAGGCTAAAGCAAGGAGACCCTACAGCCTGGCATCCTAGCAACTCAGTAAGACCCTGTCTCAAAGTAAGAGAGAAGGAAATAGGAACTCCCTGGGTTTAATCCCTAATATGAAAGAAAAGAGAAAGAGGGAGAGAGGAAGAGAGGAAGGAAGGAGGGAGGGAGGAAAGGAAAATTCACCAAGAAGTTATACACAATCTGCTTGAAAGAAAATCAGCAATTTAAAAGTAAATGTTTAATATTTGTGGCAATAAGGTTATCAAGATGTTCAGAACAATTACTAAACTTCATATAATTTGCTTCATTATATGAAGTTTATTCAACCTGTTTAATTAACATATAAAGAAAAATTCTCAACTATAAACAAAAAACCCTGTCTTAAATGTACACATGACAGAGTTGTTAGAATTTTAAAAGCTCATACATTTACTTAAACAAGTCATAATTATAACTAACTGAGGCTTCCATAGAGTAGTAAACGACGTAAAACTTTGTAAAAAACAAAATACAAGTGTATTTTAACAGTTTCCTACTCACAAGTAATTTTCACAAATTTCAGTCATAAAGCTACAATTTAAGCCAGGCCTGATGGTGAGGGATTATAGCTCAGTGCAAAGCCCTAGGTTCCATACCCAATACCACCAAAAAAATTAACACCAACAATGTAATAAAAATCCTTTCATACAAAAATCTAGTTTTGTTCATCTCATTTTTGAAGAAAATGGTACATAAGTGACCTGAGTCAATCTAATTTTAAAGCTGATACCTTGTAAAATAAATTTCTGAGATGCAGCACCTGCCTATGGATCTGTGCTGGCTATAAGCTGATACCTATAGTTTTGGCCACTGCTAATATAAAATAGTTGAAAACTCAGCATCTGGATCTCAGCTGTTTTCTCTGAATTCTGTATTTTATGTAAGATAGTTGAGTTTTACTTCAAATATCTAACTACTAGATTAATTCCCATAAACTCAAAGGTTTTTAAAGCTAAATTTTAGTATGTAACAGTTACATGTCCTGTCACATATTTTAAAAAGGAAATTGTGGAGGAAAAAGTAAATGGCCTAGGTGGCAACATAAAACAAAGACCAGTGCAACTCAGAAGTTAAAAGGAAGTGGGAAGACACAACACAACCTATGTCTACCCATCAGGATACTACTTCCTCAGTTCATAATGCCACCAAGTCACCACGGTAAGCGAGCTACAAGGAAGTATTAACAGCTTTCTTGGAGGATGGAGCTAAGAGAGTGAGTTGGGGGAAATATTTTAATAGGTGAGCAGAATACTGCTGAGAATGAAGGCCAGATAAATTAATATTAAGGACAGACAGATGACTAAGGAGGTAAAAGAATCATTTTGGAAAGCAGGAAACATTTCCAGAATACACACTGATTCCCTTCTCCTCCTCCCATCTGAACTGAGGTATCTTGGGTTGGATCAGAGTCTGAATGTAGCGTGTAACTGTACATACAGGCAGATGACACTTTTTAAATAAAGGCTCAAGGTCTTTCCATGCCAAGAGTTGACACACATGTCCATACAGATAAAACAGTACTTGGTATATAATCAGTACACAGGTTGTATGCACATACATACACATATACACATGTGTATTATGTAACAGAGACAGGGCTATATACATACAGATATAATAGATATAGATGATACAGATACAGATATCCTGGCCCCTTGTAAATACTGTTATCCCACATTTTACTTGTGAAGCCATAAGCAGCTTGTATGTTAAAAGAGACCAGTTAGGTAAGAAAGGAGGCTATCTGACTGCAGAGCCCAGGGCCTGACCATTTCAGCATACTTCTTCCTCTTAAATCCAAGTAACTTCAGCTAAAGATAAATTTCTATTACATCTTTACACTACAGGCTTTTTACAGTGCTGGGAATTGAACACAGCATCACACACATTAGGCAAGTGCTCTCCCTCTGAGCCATGTCCCTCTGTAATACACACCTTTCTATTCTGTTTAAATTATGGCACAAAGGGGCTGGGGATATAGCTCAGTGGAATAAGCGCTTGCCTAGCAAGCGCAGGGTCCTGAGTTCGATCCCCAGTACCGCAAAAAAAAAAAAAAAAAAATTTAAATTATGGCACAAACAATTAATATGGATATCTTTCATATTGCTAATTAGGAACATCACTAAGGCTTTTGAACTTCTGTTCAAATTTTTTAAGTATGGCCCTTTCTTGAGAAACTGAATTATGTGAGAAAACATACTTATCTGCAACATCAACATTATAAGTATACTGGCCTATTTGAACAAACTCAAACAGTTTTTGCAATACAAATTCAGAGATTAAAGAACAAAAATAGTGTGAAGTCTTTTCCAAATACAGGAATTTCTAATTATTTTTTCTTAATGATTCACTTCTGTCTTGCTATATACATATAGCACAGGTCATGTTTAACTTACTTTTTCTTCCCTTCTTTTTTTGTTCTTTTTGAGACAGGGTTTTGCTATGCAGTTTAGGCCGGCCCTGAATTCACTTTGTAGCCCAGGCTGGCCTGAACTCATAGTGACTGTCACCTCAGCCTCCAGGTGGGGATTACAGGCCTGCTTGATTATTTTTTAAAATGTTTCCAAATTTCTTATAACTAACTGCTACAATATCAGGAATTTGTAATTCATCTAAAGTTTTGAGGCTAAGAGAGAGAAACAATGTAACATTTAGCTTTTGTTGAAGATCTAATTCAGGATGTCATTTGTTAAGGTTAAGTATTATGATTTTGCAAGTATTGATTTTATAGACGAGGAAATATAGTACAATAGTTTGATTTGTTTTCACATATAATAAAAGTTATGCCTATATTGTTCCTAACTCCATTAAATTGCATTTAAGATAACCATTCATTCATTCATTCATTCATTCATTCATTTATGGTGCTGGGAATTGAACTCAAGACCTTGCACTTGCCAGGCAGGCACTTGTGCCACTGAACTACATCCCCAGCCCTACATTATATATTTTAATAATTTATTTCAAAAATCCTAAGACAAACTATTAGTGTTTCAATAAATATTAGAGAAAAAGAAGTTATGTTTTGTAAAGATACTTCTAAACTTGTAAAAAAAAAAAAACACTGAGCACATATACTGTAAGTCAATGAATAAAAGGTTGATTCCACCTAAATACATGATATTCATGAGAGGAAATGGATGAAGAAAAAATTTGAATGTTGCTGCCTCCCTTAAAATATGTGATAATTCACATGATGTCATTAAGCTTACTGCTTTGGCCCAGACTGCACTTTCCATTAAAACGTGACGTCTTCCCTGTGCTGTGTGTGACCAAGCTCCTTCACTCCTCCCTGCTTCCGTTTCCAACTCTACAGGACAGGAACACTGCCTATACCTCACTGAATTGTGACAGTCTACTCATCTTGATATCCAAAGCGTATGAAATACAAAAAATACTGACTACAAGTCTTATTGGTACAATAATTTAATCATTTACTCTTGGAAGCTGAGGCAAGTTGCAGCCTAGCCTGGGCAAGTTAGGGAGACACATCTCAAAAAAAGAAAGTTGTAGCACAGTGTGAATGCTCTGGTTCAATCCCGTGTGTGTGTGTGGGGGGGTCTAATTTTAAGTTATGTATACTCTACTTTCCCAATCCCGTGTGTGTGTGTGTGTGTGTGTGTGTGTGTGTGTGTGTGTAGGGGTCTAATTTTAAGTTATGTATACTCCACTTTCTCTCAACCAGGAGGAAAATATCTTTAAAAGGCCTCTGATTTTTAGTAGGTCATCAATCAAGAAAGATGTAACCAAATTACTATTGATTTTCATAGGAGTAGTATGATTATTCATGTTTTTTCTTATAAGTTAAATATTTAAAATGTCATGAACACTGTCCATTTATTTGACAAATAGTCAAAGAGGAAAAAAGGTATAAACTACTATACAGAGAAAACAAAGTGAAAATGCTACCAGTATTTTTAATCTAAGTGGATGATCTAACTTTCCCACATTTTGAACTTTTTCATGATAAAAAGTTAATTATAAAAATGCAGATAAATAAAGGGACTGGGATACAGCTCAGTAGCACAGCACCTGCCCGGCAAGCCCAAGGTCTTGAGTTCAATTCCCGATACCAAAAAAAGCAAATACAAAAAAAAAACCCACTAAGCTAGAAAGTATTCTAATAAAAATTAATAATGTCAAATTTTCAGTGTGTATAATTTGCTTGAGATTTTAACATTTTCAAGCAAATTGAACACACTGAAAATTTGACATTGCTAGTTTTGCATGCTAGAGAAGTGCTGTACCACATAGCTACATCTCAAACACTAGAAAAGGTTTAACTCTGACCATAAGTAAAATCTGGGGGAGGAAAATAAAATAGAAAAAAATATTTTTTAAAGACAGATGATTAAGAAAATGTGTGTATGCTGGGTGTGTTGGTAATGCCTATAATCCCAGCATGCAGGAAGCTGAGGCAGAAGGATTGCCATGAGTTTGAGGCCAGCCTTGGTCACACAGTGAGCTCAAGGCTAGCCTGAACTATATACAGCAAGACCCTGTCTCAGTAAAATAAAATGTAATCGAATACATAAACGAAAATACAATGTATACACTGTACATAAATATAAATATGTAAATGATTACTATGTGTGAGCCTTAAAGTTTTTAAGTTAAAAGTTCTGTATTTACTCATTCTGTAAATAGTTCACTTAAAGACTTCATTATCCTAAGAGAAGAGAATTAATATATATACATCTTCAACTTAAATTAAATTGTATAAATGTGAATGAACGTGTCAGATATTACTAGGTGCTAGGAAAATAACATTGAATAAAATAATGGCTCCTATAGATTTAAATACATAGGAGATAAAAGTAAAAATATATAGGGAGACAGAAATAAAAATCAACTAAAATACCAGGTTTATGTAACAGAGATAGAGTCAGCAATCAGCTTTATGTGGGAAGCAAAATGAATTCTGAGAAGAAAGTGAGAGCTAGCAGGTGAGGCTACAAAAACTGAATACACTCTATGGACAATGTGGATCTACCAAGAACTGCAAGAAGGCAAGAGAATTACTTTAGAATAATTACTTAAAGTAATACAGATTGAACACCCCTAATCCAAAGTCCAAAATTTCTAGCTGTGGATGTCATGCCACAAGTGAAAAATTCCACACCTGACCCCAAGTAATGGGTTACAGTCAAAATGCACACATACAAAAATACTGCACAGGATTACCTTTCAACCTATGTGAATGACATGCATATGAAAGAGAAATGAATCTCATGTTTAGACTTGGTCTTGTCCCCAAAATGCAGCTCAGTGGTACAGCACTTCTCTAGCATGCATGTACATTATGTACATGCAAATATTCCAAAATCTGAAATCTGAAAACTATCTGGTTCCAAGTATTTTGGGTAAGGCATAGTCAACCTGTATATGGGTTTAGCAGAAAAGATAAATAGAAGCAGCCAAAGTCCCTCTCAGGAACCCTAGAAATACAGTCTGAAAGGAATATCAAGAACAGTTTGGAAGTTTTACAAACTGTAAGACTTTGGCTATTTCAATAGCTAGCATTAGGTATTATTCAGAAATTGACAGAGTAATTATAACATTCAATACGATAGCTACAATTTAGTATCTTTCAAAGCTAGAGGTTTTAAAAAAATTCATCAGTGCCTAAACAGTTTAAATACAATTGCTAAAAATTCCACTGAATCACTCCAAGAAGGGGTCCCCAGTGACTACCTGTGGTAATAGTTTATCTCCTCAATACACAAAATGATAAGATGATAAACAGCCTAGAAAACATATTTTCAACTAAACAATTATTATAGGTAAACAAATAGGAACTAGGGGCAAATAAAACATTAGAAGGAAAAGAGAGTGAACATTAAATAAGTGCTCCTGTAATAAATGTTAAAAGATACATCATTCCTGTCCAACTAAACTAGAAAAAGTTAGTTTGCATCATTTGAAGATTTAAGACTTCACAACGTTGAAAATTTAAATGTACTACACAAATCATCCAAGTCTCTCCTGGTTCTAGGTAACATGAACTTACATCAAGACTAACCAAACAAAACTTCAACATTTGTATTGTAGAATATACAGACACAGAATGGAAATGTGAAAATGATAATCATTTTAATTGGTTCTAGAAGGGCTTCTATGTGCCATTATAATTCATGTTCTGTAAAATCACGACAAACAAAAAAGGAAAGGGGGAACAAAGAGCTGTAAATATC
Source organism: Dinomys branickii (assembly GCA_004027595.1). Taxonomy (NCBI): domain Eukaryota; kingdom Metazoa; phylum Chordata; class Mammalia; order Rodentia; family Dinomyidae; genus Dinomys; species Dinomys branickii. The sequence goes on along the minus strand of PVLD010013490.1, from coordinate 31,179 downwards.
CATCTAATTTGTCTGCCTGCCTTCCTTGCCTATGAAGAAAGTGAGAACTAGTACTCAAAATATGATAAAACCAGCCCCAAATTTCTACGGATGAGTCTAAAGCAGACAGGGTTTTCTTGGTTAATTTGGTGTTCAGCAACTTTCTTGTACCTCTTTGGCAAATTCAATTTCTTCAACTAAAAAACAAAAAGCAAACCTGTTTCTAACTTTTAAAATTCTAAAAAGAGAGGACCCTTAGATTTGTGGTACCTCTTTGAACTTTAGAACTATTAGAAGATAGGAGCTTCCTAAGGATTAATATTTATTTCTTGGAATCTAATGCCCTCTAAATCCCACAGTATGTCAATTTATGTTGAATTTTTGTAGATTCTGCTTTGGTTTAAAAAGAATCTAACCGGGGATATAACTCACTGGCACAAGCACCTGCCTGGCAAGTGCAAGGTCCTGAGTACGATTCCTAGAACCAAAAAAAATGTAAAACCATTTTCTGGATTTTCTTACATTTGAATCATTCTTGTATGGATCAATCTAGTGGACTAGACTTAAACTGATAGATTATCATAAAATTATATCAAAAGTTAAAAACAAAGAATTATTGATATAATAATCAGAAAAGTGATATATTGCTCCTGTAATAATCTGTCAACCAAGAGTTCTAGCTTCAGGCTGGGGATATAGCTCAGTGGTACAGCACTTGCCTAGGGTGCATGAGACCCTGGGTTTGATCTCTAGCACTGCATAAGAAAAAAAAAAATTCTAGCTTAAAATGTTCACTTCTGAATCTTGATCCACCTAACAAATAATGGCTCTGGTCAGAAACATTATATAACAATACACATCATTTGGCTGGTTTTCTCACCTAATACTCTGAATAGAAGAAGAATTTAATGTTTCTTCCTGCAAGCTACTGGTTCTAGATGCTTCTTCCGGGACAGCTTGTACTGGCTGGACCACATGAACAGTCCGAAAGAGCTGGGTAGGATATGGAGGCTGTGAGGGCTGCATTGTCCTCAAAACTTCTGATGGCTGTGCAACTTCTACAGGATCTTTGGGTTTTGTAGCTTTAGAATTCCCTGGTTTTAGAACAGTATTGGCTCCTGCTTTAAGCCCTGGACTTGATACTCTCGATCGAGTCGCTTGATTCCTACTTGAAGTGGTTGTTGAAGATAGTGATGGATTTGAAGACTCTAAGCTGGAACTTGGATCTTCATCATCTATATAGATAAGATCTTTTGGCATTTCTTTAAACTGATACACCAAGCGCTGACCTTCCACTTTTGCCAGAATACCCCTTTGGTAATAGTACCTATTGACAGCAGACAATTTCATTAATGTTTAATCAAACAAATTAAAATAACATTTAACAAAATCAAATTTTCCTAAGCATAAGCAAAATTTTAAAGTTGAAATGAAATAAATGAGAAAATAACAAGTTATCTTGTATAAGATACACATAAAATTTATATACAGAGAAACAGCCTAATCATTAGTTAAATATGAAACTAGTTCTGAAAAAAATAAAATAAAACTAGTTCTGAGTAGGGTCTCATTGAAATGTGTCTGGTCCTTTACTCTTCTCCCTTCCTCTACCTTGCTACTAACTTGCTGGAATAATCAAGTCTACTACAAACCACAAGAAATTATTTCCGCCCCATGGACTTGACCCCCACCCCTCAGCACGGCGACGGGGCGGAGCCAGGCGGTCCGCTGTGGGCACCCCGTTTACTCGACCAGGCCCCCGACATCACGGCGACCGGGCGAAGCCAGGCTGTCTGCTGTGGGAGCCCCGTGGACTGGACCAGGCTCCCGACATCGCAGCGACGAGGCGGAGCTGGGTGGTCCACTGTGAGCATACGTGCTTTTCCACCTCCTACCATAGCAATTTGTATACACCCATATATGTTATAGCATAATTTGAAGCAGCTAAGTCTCTTCCTAAGGTGAGAGTCCAAGGGTATAAATAAACCCAATAGTACAGTTATTATCACAGGGAAGATGACTGATTGGGTGGCAGAACAACAGAGATGAGGGTGGAGAAAACTGATTAATCAAACAAGCCATCATCTGTATAACAAATGTGAAGGTAACATTATGTAAGACAGCATCCAGAGCTAATACCCTACTATGTACTCTATAATTTTGTATTTCCTCTATTGTTTTTGTGTTAACAGATGTGAAGATAACTTTATGTAATACAGCATCCAGTGCTAATTCCCTACTATCTTCTCTATAATTTGGTACTTTCTTTATGTGTTAACTAATGTAAAGATAACATTATGTAATACAACATCCAGTGCTAATTCCCTACTATATTCTATATAATTTTGTATTTCCTGTATTGTTTATGTGTTATTCTGGTTTATATGTCTCCATTCTTTTGTCTTTAAAATAAAAAAATTACTTCCCCTCCACAACTTTCAATTTGTACATAAATTTAATGATGTACAATAGAAGTGATCAGTACCTAAAAATGTAAGTCAGCTAGGTATGGTGGCACATGCCTACAATCCTAGCTATTTAGGAGGATTATAAGTTGGAGAACAGACTGGCTAACTTATTAAGACCTTATTTAAAATTAAAAATTTTTAAATAATATAAAATATAACAGGCTGGGGATACAGCTCAGCAGTAGAGCACTTGCATAGCACGAATGAGGCTGTAGGTTCACTTCCCAGTACCATTCTTTTAAAAAAGCGTAAGTTAAAAATACCCAAACCACAGCTAAACAGTTCTAACGTAAAATAGCGGGACTACTTATCCTCTAAAAAATTAGGCAGATCATTCCTATTTCTAATCTTTCTCAAATACTCCTATGTCTTGCAAAGTAAATGACATGATCACAGAAAAATACAGAGTGTAAGGAAATGGTACCATTAAAATTGTCATGATACGTGATATTAATATTGAGACATTAATTTACTACACTATAATAAATCACATATCCTAACTAAGACTTCTGTTTTAAAATGTACCTTATTATTACATTATTACCATTATTATTAAGTTATTACCATTAAATTATTACCATTATTGGTACTTCAGCTTAATTTAAGTGTAATGGCTCAAAACATACAAGCTGGATAGCTTATTTACAATTGCTAAAAACAGATATTATAAATAAAACACAGGTTGAATATCATTTATTTGAAATGTCTAGGGTAAGAAGTATTTCAGATTTTGTAAGTTTTTTGGTTTTTTTTTTTTTTCATAGACTTTATAGGTTGAGCATCTCTAATCACAAAATCTAAATTTGGAAGGGCTCCAAAATTCAGAACATTTTAAGTATGCCAGTGCTCAAAACATTTGAGATTTTGGAGCACTATGGATTTCATTTTTTTTTTTTTAATTAAGAATGTTCAACCTTACCAGGTGTTTACAGAAAGATTTTAAGAAGGAAAACATTTTCCCTGATCAAGATTTTAAGTACGTACTGATTTCAAGTGGCATCGACACTTCAGTAAATAAAATTCACTATTACTTTAATCTCTTAATTTTTAAAAAATTACCAACTTTTTCAATATCTAGAAAATGATTCTTTCCCCCTGGCACCAATGGGCATTAAACTCAGGTCCTTGCCTATGTGCAAGTGTTGTGCCACTGAGCTATATTCCAAGCCCCTAGGAAATCATATTAACAAAGTAAAAACTTTATAAACCTGAGTGCTCGTCCCATGGTCTCATAATTCATATCAGGTTTGTTTTTGTGCTTTCCCCACAACCTGGACACTGCTTTAGAATCGACCAATTTAAAAATGCCTTTTTCTCGCTGGGTCCATTTGATGTATTTAGGACAAGTAGCTTTGTCCTGCAGCAGGGCCAGTAAAAACTCCCAAAGATAAATTGTATTTCCTGAAACAGAAGAATTTATTTTTAAATGACTAAAATTTCACTTGGAAGAGCACAATAAAACAAGTCTTATAAATTTCATCATATATTTACATAAAAACATTATATACTTCAGGTAGTATTTCTGAGATAATTCAGTTAGTATTGGTGGCATTATGGTTGTAATTTTGAGGGTCTAATAAAGACCATTTTATTAAACCCCTATAAAACATCTGAACAGAAACAATCTTATCAATTAGATTTGTGACAACTTAGGAAGAAAGCCCTTTTGAGCTCATTTTTTTAAAGAACCATCACATAGGAAAAAAAATAAAAGTCATGTAAAATCTTCAGTAACTGATCTTTTTATATTACAGCCAGCAGATCAGCCATAAGAGCTTTCTTCAAATATAGCAACAGTTATGAAAACAATATAAAGTCAAGACAAAGTAATAACTAACACATCTATACACTGAAAATCTAATGGCTGAAATCTTTCAAGAGACTAATTATTAAATAGAACAATAAATTGTTTTGACAGCTTAATGTAAATAGATATTTACAGAATTTTCTAAAAGCTTCCTTTCAAAAATTGGCAACTATATCCTATAAGCAATTGGTAGCAATACATTCTATTTCAGTGTATCAAGAAAACTAGTGGTTTCTACTTATAATATGAAGACAAATAAAGGAACTGGAATGTTTCTTGACCTGTAAATAGTATAGCAAAATTACAGTAGTACTTACCCTTCCCATCTTTGTTTTTCTTCTTCACAGATATATTTGGTGTAGTGGCTGGAGAATCTGGTCGTGGGGGCTTAGTTTTTCTCCCTGTAATTAGAATAGCTTTGCCTAAGTATTTGCCCTCCAAAGTGAGAAAATAGAAAATTTAACCATTTTGTCATTTATCCTAAATGTTACATCCCAAATGCTAATTTATATACACTCATTTAACTCATCTCTCAAAATGTTCACTAAAATACAAATAACTTTAGTAAAAACTGAACAATAATGTAGATTAGATCAAAAATACACCTATGAAAGAAATGATACTTTAACCAGAAGCTAAAGTACATGTTTATAATCACAAATACTCAGGAAGTTGGGGCAGGATGATCCCAAGTTCAAGGCCAGCCCAGGCAATGTAGCAAAACCCTGCTTCCAAATAAAAAGAAAAAACTTTTTTAAAGAAAAGTAGTGACAAGCTGACCATGGAGGCACACACCTGTAATCCCAGCACTTGAGACACTGAGGCATAAGGATCACTGAGAGTTCAAGGTCAGCCTGGGCTACAAAGTGAGTTTTAAGACCAGCCTGAACTGCATAGTGAGACCCTGTCTCAGATAGATGGATAGACAGATGGATGGATGGATGGACGGGTGGATGGATGGACAGACAGATAGATGGATGGATGGACAGACAGGCGATAGAGCAAGCAAGCAATGACAAAGTTTATTTGAAAAAGTAAAAGTGAAAAGTGAGACAGAAACTGGCTCTGCAAAGAAAGCTTGAGCCAAGTAGAAGGAAAAAGCAAGACACAAGTAAATCCTGGAGGACACAGGGTGCACTATAGGGAGGAAAGCCATTACAGCACCAAATGAAATTTTTTAAAGGACAACAGCAGAGCACTTGCCTAGCATGTGTGAGGCCTTAGGTTCATCCTTGGCACTGCTTTAAAAAATAAATAAAAAGGAAAAAACTTTACCTGTAAAAATGAGGTTGAGTTGCAAATATTGCATTTCCTCTTTAAAGGCAATCATATTAATGGTGCTTTCTTTAAATTGTGATGAGTATTCTTGAGAGTGATACAACTTGGGCTTCAGTCATTAGCCATATGGGTTTATCTGTGGCCACACATGCTTTCTAAGACAGAACTTGCTTTCTGTCCTGCATAGTTAGTTCTCAAATATTAGAAACTTCTCCAAAATATAAATATAGAAAATACAGATGGCAAAATTTTGGTGAACCACATAGTTAATTTCTTAGGGGGAGTTTTGAGATAAAACTATATAGTTGCTATATAGTTCAGGCTGATATTGAACTCATTAGATCACAAACACACCTATGAAAGAAATGATACTTTAGCCAGAAGCTAGGCTGGCCTGGAACACATGGAGATCTTCCTGTTTCAAACTCCCAAGTGCTGGGACTACAGGTATGTGCCACCATGCTTGGATTATCTTGTGTATTTTTTATATCTAATTTTTCTCTCTTTCAATTCATAGCAAACAAACTTCTTGGTTATCCACCATTATTCTCTAAACAAATCTCTCTCAGGGGCCTTAATCTAGGTTGATAAACCTTGCTGTGTTCTTTTGCCACTTAACCAGAACCACAGTCTGGTAGCACTGTTTTTGGCAATTAGTTGAAATGCTCACGCTGTTAGAGCAGCCTGCCATTCTGTATATATTTACTACTTTCTTCCTGCATATTCTTGAGGTTGATGCTCTCTGCTCAGATCACAGGGTACGTTTTTGGTTATTATAAAGCTGATAGAAACCGAGACCCCACACGGAACCAGACCAGACCTTCTGACACGAGAGAAGTCTTTATTGGGGGAGGGACAGAGTAGCTGGCTACCTAGCGGACCAAGGTAGCCCCGAGCAGAGGAAAGTGTGGGCCTTTAAGCTCTTTTTTCTGGCGGGGGTAGGGTGGGGTGAGGAGATGTCCCTGGGCCAGAACAGGCCGAGCCCTGAGCAGCGGGGTGGGCGTCAAGGCCAGAAGCCCGAACAGCAGGAGTTGCCCAGGTCAGAATGACCCAAGCAGGTGAACTGCCAGAGGGAATGAGGGCGGGGCAGCTTTTGTGCCCGAGGGGAACTGAAGTGGAACAGGTAAGGGAACTAGAGAAATATTGGGAGTTAAAGTTTCCCCACGAGGGGGGTGAGGCTAGCTGCCTTGTGACTTATCAAAAGCAATCTTAGAACAGCATAATTATAGAGCTAAAAATTCAGGGTGAGTAACAACCTACCCCAGAAACTAAGCAGGAAAACAAGTCTGAGTTATATATGTGAATAAGAGTAAGGGAAAGATGGTCAAAAAGCCACTAATCAGCTGAGTTCAAAGCCAGCCTTGAATACATAGCAAGACCTTGTCGAAAAGAAAAAAAAAAAAAGGTTGCTAAATGAATGCTAATCAGCCAGATACAACTTTCTCGTCACCACAGACATCTGCAAAGAACTCATTCATGAAGTAGATTCTCCTGAGTGTTTTCACTGATAACAATTATCAGAAGTCAGGACATCAACAACTTCCTATCATTTCATTTTATGCTATATACTTGTTTTTTCTTTATTCCTAACACCTTCTTCCAACTAGTTTTAGTCATAGCAAGACAATGCTGGTAGCCCATCCAAAATCCATCTTTTACATCACTTTCTTTACTACTCAAGGTGGCAATGTACATGGCTTTACATAGATTAGAGCTTATTGGGTAGAGCATTTTTGTTTACTTATTATTTTTTCATTGCATTTTGAATATATCCCATCCCTCCAACCTCTAGTGGGCACTTCTAGGCTATCAATCTAAAAATCAGTGTTCTTTAAATAATGTAATTTCTCCCTGGTTGGTTTGTTTCTTCTTTTTAGGGGGACTTGGGAAGAGATTTTTGGATATTCTGCATTTTTATTATCAATTCCTGGATTTATATACCTAGATGTATTAGAGTTAACACTATTCAAGATCCATAATGCTAAAGATTAATGTTGTTCTGGGAAATTCCCAGTCACTGTCTTTAAATATTTTCTCTTCCTCATTTTTGGGGGCCAGAGCACTACGATCACACCCAGGGTCTTGTGTACGCTAAGCAGGCACTTTACCACTGAGCTGTATCTCCAACCCTCGCTTCTTTGTTTAACTTATGTTGAAACGTATCCCTTTTTGTTGTATGTATCAACAGTGTGCTCCATTTTATTACTGACTGATTTATTCAATTACCAGTTGCTGGACATTTGGGTGGTTTCCAGCTTGGGGCAATTGCAAATAGGACTATCACATATAAGTTTGCCTATAGACATAGTTTTATTTCTTTTGTTTAAATACGTAATAGCAGAATGGCTAGGTAACAAGTATATACTAAGATTTTTAAGAAGCTGACGGAAGTATTTCCCATGACAATTTTTTCGATGATAGTGGGGCAAGGATAGGGCTCACCTCATTAGTTTTCTATCACTGAAAGAACACTCAATCCTAAAGTCTTCTACATCTGCTGCTTTTTACTCAAGAAGTGTCTTTCTCATGTATTTTGTGATAGATACCATGATATTAGTTTACCTTCAACAAGGCTTTATCTGAGGAAGTCCTGTGTAGCCTAGGTTGAATGTGTAACCCACCAGAGCACTTTTTTAAGGACTTCTGACTAGTTCCCCCAAAGTTATCACTAACCTGGAGCCACTTACTATGTTAATTGCATGGCTTGGAATTTCCACAGTCAGTGAAAGGTTAGTCTCATTTTAAACCTAGTATCAAGTAGGCCAAGGATTATGAATTCTCACAGAAAAATTTTCTCCACTCAGTAAAAGCTTCCTTGATGTTTGTCTGTATCAGCAGATGGAATTTTACCCCTGAGGCTCACATCTCTGTCTGGTAGTCCATGTTACAGAGGTCTAAGACCTAAGCTTCTTCCTCATATGGGCAATAAATCCTCATACCATAGCTGTCTCAGGCCTTCAGAGCTGCTATAGTAGCTGCTGCAGCTACTTGCCTCTTATTTTTTGGCTCTTGGGATTTCCCTTTCTTTCATATGAACTTAGATTACTGATTGGTGAAAAATGAAAACATAAACGAAAAAATTACTGGTAGTGGGTGATGCCATTAGCAAAGATACTAAACTCAAAAATATACAAGCAGGAACAGAACCAGAACAAAAATGAAACGGAAAGAATGTTAGACTTTAGAATGCAAGTTGTCCCAATTTGTAACATTAAACATTCTCCTCTAATACATCCTCACATTTTTTTCTTCAATTACTTACGTGCTATTTCCAACTTACTGCAGTTTTCCAACTGGACTCTTACACTGGAATCATCAATACAGACAGGTGGCTTTAAATCTATGCTCCTCTGGAGGAAGCTGACCTGCCCTTATTCCTAAGCTCTTTTTAAGGCTTTGATAAAAGGGTTTAGATAAAAATATGAGGCTTTAAAAAGTTGGAAAATACCTCTTCTGTGAGATAAATCCAATATTCTAAATCCATGATTTTTTAAAAAAATGACTCTATATGAAGAAATATTTAAATATTTAATTTTGTATCCTAATGTTTTCCTACCTGTTTTAATTAGTATAAATTGTACCACTGAGTAAAAATTATATTTAGATATTACATCAAAGATTTGACTGTATGCCCTAAAGCAATTAATTACACCCACCTTTCTTTCGTTTAGGCTGTTCTGGTGATGAGGGTCCCGGTGAGTCTGCGTATGTTTCTTGCACCTGCTGAGTTTCCATCACTTCAGGAATCCCGTCTAATGTGACGGATACATGCGTGATTGGGGCAACAATGTCATCTTCAGATGAACTAAATATATTATTACCTAATGGAAATAAAATCAACTGAATATAGTCAACTGTGTATCACAAACCAAAGTAAGTTAACAAGATCATTTCCTATTCTTATGAGGTTTAAAGTACCAATAAAAATCTTAAAATCTGTTCTCTGAGTTTTTTCCCCTTCTCTAAATCATGCTGGGTTTGACTCGACTATTTCAATGGGGTTCTTATATGACTCCCTATCGCCAGTCTATGTTGCCCTCCCTCTCTGTGTTAAGAAGTATCTCCTAAAACCACTACATTATTCTTCTATGCCAAAGGTTTACATCTTGAAAATCAAAAATAAAAATTATAGGGAAAATATAACTTCTTAAAATTTACTTAAGAAAAAAGAAGAATAACCCAAACTCCACAGTGGGCCTTTCAAAATTTCCAATCTAAACCAAATCTTTCCAATCTCATCTCCCATCTACTATGAAGCTACATTTTAGTCATATCAAAACATTTACCTTTCAAAATTTTGTTTGTTTTTAAAGGTCTGTGTCTGAGGGTCTATCCATTAACTTCTAGCTTATCTGTTTTTTCCTGTCTCCTCTACCTATTAAGTTTGTCAATTTAATACAGGTTAAAATATTCCATCAAGCCAGGTATGGTAGCACAAACTGGTAATCCTAGCTATTCAGGAGGCTGAGGCAGGAAGATTTCAAATTGTGTAACTTAGTGAGACCGTGACTCTAAAATAAAATAAAATAAAATAATGGTCTGGGGATATAGCTCAGTGGTAGAGTTTGTGGCTACATACCATGTGAGAAGCCCTGGATTTAATCTCCAGTCCTGCGAAACAAATCCCCCCATCCTAAACATTCCCTCAATGAAGACTGTCTCTGATATTTCCTGCTATAGTACGCACTGCTTCCAAAACACTTTGTTATTACTCTCCTGGCCTTATTTTTACTTTTTACAATTGCTTATACAAAAACTAAATTGTAATTAGCAACTTAACAAGAACATCGTGTCTCAAAAATAAATCTCTCTAAAAAGCCAGGAAAGCACTCAGCAGAGGCCCTGTGTTAAATCCCCAGCACTACAGGTGAACAAATAGACCGGGGGAACCAACCTATTCATTTGTGTATAATATTACTGTCTAATGCACTGCTGCAATGAATACAGCAAATATTCACAAATATCCTGAATTTAGTAATTATTTTATAAGCTTAAGTCATTCTTTATCAGAAAAAAATCCAAAGAAAAACATAGATTTCAAAATGGATCAATAATGTGGCAATGAATTTTATGCCATAAAGAGTTAGCAAAATGTTCAATGACTGTGCCAACCCACTCACAATTACCTACAGAGCTGAATAAATCATACTGGTATGGACTGGGCATAGAGATTAAGAGGAGGTCATGTGCACCCTACTGTTCGATAGCTAATCCGTTGCTTTTGCTTCTGAAGGCTTCCTTCCCCCACGCTAGGCTTCTTTAACTGAGTACTTTGGCAAGGGCGCCCCAATGAGCACTGTGCCTTAAAACATGCTTAGGACAGTTATGCAACATGCTCTCTGATATCCAGATATTCACCATCTAATAGAGTTAAGAATAACTTTACGAAGCACATAAACATGAACAATCATACCACTCACTTATTCGTTTTTCATCCAGCATTGGGTCTGGAGAATCCATATTAAGGAGAGCCTCAGCAGCCTCAATAGTTTCAATTGTTTCATCTCCATTATGGCAAGAAGCTTCAACTACCGTACATTGAAAGAAAATACAGAATTAGTTACAAGATATTCTTGCTCTGAAATCCACATACAGCTAATCTGAACAAGACACATCACTTAGTATGAGTTTATACACATACAAACTATAAACATACATAATTTGTATCAACACGTAAAATAAGACTATATTTGATTAAGTAACTGCCTAGTTTTTTTATTTTTAAAAAAACTTTGCAGTATTTGTCATAGCTAAATCTTGGAAACAACCCAAATGCCCAACAACTGAGGAATGGATAAAAAAGAAGTGGTATTTCTATACAATGGCGTATTACTCAGCTATAAAGAAGATAAACTTGAGGCTTTTATAGGTAAATGATTGCAACTAGAGCCCATACTCATGAGTGAAATAAATGGGACTCACATCACACTGTCTCCCTGGTGTAAAAACGTGAAAGAGTAAATACAACCCAAAATGTACAATAGATAAGACAGGGAAAGAAACTGCTCAAAGGAAGGAGCAACTGAGAGGAGGGAAAGAAGAAAAAGTAAGTACTAAGGCAAATTTTATATATATATATATAGAGAGAGAGACAGATGGGTGGTGTACTTGTACTGTTGGTGTCTGATGGTTTGTTGGGAACAGTTAATGATTAAAATTTTTTTTCCCACTATTTTGGCCAACTTTGCATGCTTGTATCTGGTAACCTAAGCAACTTATATGATGACAACAATTTACAGTGTAACAACCAATGGTGAATTCCTACAGTCCTGCCTAGTGCCACTATGTATTGTCTCTAATGTTCTTTTAAATAATTATTTTCTGGGCTGGGGATACAGCTCCATGGTGTAAGTGCCTGCCTGGCAAGCACAAGGTGCCGAGTTCAATCCCCAGTACCATAAAAAAAAATATGTATTATTTTCTTATTCTCTTTAATGATTTCATCAATCTTCTATTTTTACATCTGGTAATCTGAGCAACTTTGTTGAAGATAACAATATGTAATATAACAACTACTGTTAATCCCTATGATTTGGTTTGAAACCCTGTATCAGTTTTCATGTCCTTGCTTTGTGTTGTTTGTATTTTGCTTTTGTTCTTTTTATTTTTGTACTATTTCCTTTAAAATTAAAACAAAAAATTGCAGTATGTCGGAGGTAAAAGGGTAAAGCAAAGTAGAGCATATACTCAGGAGGAAGGTCACTACATCATTTCTCAGCTAATTCTTGTATATTTTCCATAATTAAAGGTGGGCATTGAAAAGTGCCCTAGAATGACAGCAATCCTAACCATATTGCTAATGCAATATGCCACTAAGAAAGCCATTTCATTTCTCATGATCTCCTACCATACAGTGACTAGGCTGACAGTTTTAGATACTCTTCATCTCTAAGATCAATGCTACTACTCTAATTGGAATGTAAGTTTCCATTGATCTCTGAATCTTCTTTCATTAGTGAATTACTATTTCCAAGAAATTTTAGGCACAGTCACACTGTTAAGAGTCTAAACATAGTTAGCACCATTCTTCTCTGGTGTGTTTTATTCCACCATGGACTTTGCCTAATTCATGGTGCAAATTACATAATACTTTTAAAAGGCTGAATGTGTAATATAAAATAATGACTCCAACTCAGGGTTGGACTTACAGTAAATGATAGGCCTTATAATTTTACACAAAGCTAAAATGTAAATATAAACATTGTATTTGAGTTTCCACAGAAGTAAAATAAGGTCTAAAATTCTCAAAAATTGTATCACAACTTTTTTTCACGTAAGAAGTTTACGACTCCCAATGTAAAACAGACAAAAGTGTTTAGTTTTTGTTTTTTGGTGTTTTGGTGGTACTGGATATTGAGCCCAAGGCCGCTGAACTGAACTACACCTCCAGTCCTTTTATTTTTTATTTTGAACCAGAGTCTGGCTAGGCTGCCCACATTGGGCTTGAATTTGCAATACTCTTGCCTGAGAGTGCTGGCATTACAGGTGTGTGTCACTTTACAAAGCTTTATTATGTTTTTAATAGATTCAAAATTATATCAAACTTCATGTAAGGTGAGTCAATGATTAAAATGAAAGTTTTCTGATGAACATGAAAATTTGAAACTAGGGTTTACGACAGCTACAATTTAATACAAGTTTCAAGTGCAGTAAAGCCATTAAATCTTTTTTATTATTAGAAATAACAAACAAAATCAAATTTATAAAACATAGGTACAGTGAAACCCCATGTGTCCATTCCCAGGTTCAAACATTTCCAACAAATGGTCATTCCTATATTATCTCTGCCCCCTCACTGCCCAAAGTCGTTAACCTCCACAGAAGTTTACTTTGAAGAAATCTAAGACACTGTATTTTTGTCTCTATATAGTTTAGCAGGTGTATCAAAGGAGGCTAACACAATGCTATAATATTTTTAAACATTAATAATAAATAATTATTTAACAGCATTTGTTAATGGCTATACTATATTCTCTCAAAACTCATAAATTGAAGAACTAACTGCCAGTACCTTAGAATATGACTGAACTTGGAGATATTGTCTTAAAGTTAAAATGAGTTCTTTAGGAGAGACTGTAATCCAAGATGCTGGGTGTGCTTCTAAGAAGTAATTTGGACATAACCAGGTACAGAGCGAAAACTATGTGATGACAAACACAGAAGATTCTCATCTTGGGGCTGGGGATATAGCTCAGTGGAATAAGCGCTTGCCTAGCAAGCGCAGGGTCCTGAGTTCGATCCCTAGTACCGCAAAAAAAAAATAAATAAATAAATAAAGAAATAAAGATTCTCATCTATAAGTTCAAGAAAGAGGTCTCAGAAGAAAGCAGACCCACTAACACCTTGATCTCAGACTTTCAGATTCAAGAAATTGAAAAAAATGTCTCTTTGTTTAAGAAACTCAGTCCGTGGTACTCTGTTAAGGCATCTCTAGCACACAAGTATATAATCTGAAGTATCATCTAACACCATTAAGAATAAAATTGTTCTACCTCCATCTTTCTTACTCAGGAGCTGCTCAAAGGCACAATATAATCTTCCATATTCTGGAACAAAGAGGGCTACAACCATCTTAAATAGACCAGCAATTTCATCTAGACTTAACATTCAATTCTAATAATTCAAATGTCTTTCAGTAATACCATCTTGCTCTAGATACTTTAATTTCAAAGTTTCAGTATTTGGTAGCATGAATTATTGGTACGAGAAATTTTTATTGAATATATATTAGCACTGAGCATTGTGCTAGATGCTAAGGTAAAGCTGGAAGCAAGGCAGCCACAATATTTGCCACCAAGACAACTACCGATACACTTCATTATACCTATTTGTGGTTAAGTTTTCTTTTGAGAAAAATATGCAAACGATTGCTACCAAATAAGTAATTTTCCCAGTATCTCTGGTCAAGATACATGACTAAACATACAATATAGTATGTGCCAATTTCTTTCCTTTCTTTTTTCTTTTTGTGTGAGACTGGGTCTCACTATATAGTGCAGGCTAGCCTTGAACTCACTTATGTAGCCCAGGCTGGCCTCAAACTCACAGTGATCCTCTTGCTTCAGCCTCCTGAGTTCCGAGATTACAGGCGAACACGACCATGTGCCAATTTCTAAAACTGATGGAAATTTCACTATCACTATTGTATTATATAGTCAATTCTTCAAGTTTGAAGAACTGAACTTCTGACTGAACCTGAAGAGAAATCTTCAGGACCTTATATATTCAGATTGTGGTCTACTATTTTGGTCCTGAAACAGTAATAAGAACATTCCTATGTCTTTCCCTATCAACAATTTTCCATTTTGTTCTCTGGAATACAGAGCTAAACATATAAAAGCTACTTGGTGAAGACAACATTAATTAAGTAGGTTTGACTTCTCTGATATATCTCCTATTTTGTGTGTCCATTTCAATGTATTTAAGAAAAAAGAAATAACATGAGAAACCAATATGAAACAAGGCAGATGAAAGAAAACAGTGTTCCCCCTCCTGCAGGGCTCTACATTCAGCAAGTAATAAAGTTACTCAAAGCCAAGTTACAGACTTTTTATGTTCCAAAATCTGCAGGACTGGCACACTGCTTAAAGCTGCAGAGTACCAAGGTCCCATGAAAAGACACACGCACCTGTAAGAGTGATGTCATCATCGTCGTCATCTATGATTTCTTCTTCAGCAACATCCAGTGAGCTTTCAGTGATCATGTCATCGGGCTCTTCCACACAGGCTAGACCAGCATAACTATTGAGTATATCAGCACCAGGAACATGTTCCACAATTACAGCAGGAAAAATAGCTGGGTCACAAAGCTGTTAGGGGTGGAGAGAGGAGATAACAGAAGACAGAGAATTCACTAAGTTTTGCTTTTAGATATAACCCCAAAATACTTTACTTTTTACACCAGTTTAATTTCTGTATCATCCACTACTCTTACAGTGACAATCCTAGACTGCAGAGGGTATGTATCTATATCACATAAACTTTCACTATTATGCTTGAGTCTTACTGACCGAGTTCGCACTAGGCAAACTCAGCAAATGTATTTAAAATACATTTTAAACGATATTACATAAAATACTAATAAGATATCATTAATGCTTAAGTGTGAACTAAGAAGTAACATACAAATGAAATATATAATTAAATAAAATCTCCTAAGTTTCTTTGGCATAAAAAAGAATGAGTTCACTATATATTACATTGTCACTTGCCACAAAGCCTTGCTTAAACAACACTTGACTCACATAAAAAATTTATATTTTCTATAACTGGCCTCTTCAAGTATGACTGCATTAAAAATATAAATTATTACTAATAATGTCTGGTTAAAAAACCACAAAATAGAGCCGGGTGTGGTGGCTCATGCATGTAAATCCCAGCAATCGGGAGGCTGAGGCATGAGGATACCTGCAAGTTCAAGGCCAGCCTGGGCTGTAAAGTGAGCTCAAGGCCAGCCTGAACTACATAGTGAGACCTTGTCTCAAAAGAACCCCACAGAATTTTACTGAAAGTACCCTTAAAATTTAACCTCATTTTGACCAATCACCTCATTTTACAGATGAGAAAACTGATGCAGAGAGCTTTTACAACCTCATAAAAAAATCAGTGACAAACCTCATTAAGCTACTTCCTTTACCTTTTATTTTTAAATAACGGCAGACATAGCAAATTGCAAAAATAGCACAAAGAACTCCTATCCAACCTTACTTAACCCATTATTATCCCAATTGTAACGTTTAATCATGTCTGTTCATTATTCTCTCCTGGTATTTTTTTATTTGTGTGGAATCAGTAGGCATACCTGCTTTTTTTGTAGGGGAGGGGTACCAGGACTCAAACTCAGGACCTCATGCTTGCCAGTCACGTGCTGTGACGCTGAGTTAAACCCCTGGCTCTGACATACCTTCTTTAACTTAAAATAATACATTGTTTATTTCTGAAATATATGAATATTATCCTCTAAAAGGCAGCACAAACAGCTCAAACCAGGAAAGTAACACTGATGCTGTTAACATTGAGATTATTATCTAATCTGGAGACCTTATTCAAATTTTGCCAAATAACTTACTAATACTTTCTATTAAAAAATTGAGAAAAAATATTGATTCTAGATCCACTAGTTTGATTCACCAAATATCCTGTTTCTTAATAACAATTCCTTTAATCAGAAGTATGGGACAATTTAACATGAGACAATTCTTTACTCTGTCTTTCACCATCTTAATACTTTGAAGAGTATGGGTTATTTATTTGTAGAATGTCCACCAATTTAAATGGGGATATTTCTTCATGATTAGATTCACATAGCATTTCTTGGTAAGTTAAATACCAAAGAAGTAATGTTATGTCCTCTAAAACCTATCTTGTAGCTGGGCAAGGTTACACACACTTGTAACACCAGCATTCTAGGAGGCTAAGGGAGGAGGATCACAATTTTTGAGCACAGCTTGGGCAGTTTAGCTCCTCAGACTCTGTCTCAAAACTAACTAACCAACTAACTAACTAACTAAATAAATAAATGAATAAAGGGGTAGGGATGTAGCTCAGTGAAAGGGCCCTAGGTCCAACTACCAGATGTGCGCATGCGCACCCACACACCCACCCCATCCCCATTCTGGAGGCTGAGGTTGGCCTACAAAATTGAGCCCAGTTGTGGGCAACTTAGCAGCTCAGAAAGATACTATCTTAAAATTTTAAAAAATCAGTGAAGGCTGGCAGGTTGTGGATACAGCTCATTGCAAAGGCCGTGGGTTCAATTCTCAAACCCACCAAAAATAAAACACTTCATATGTCAGAGAACCCAAAATACTTTTTGTCCCAGAGCTTACAATATTAACTTTGATTACTCAGTTAGGATGACATCTCTCTACTAGAAAGTTACTACTCTTTTCCTCTTCTAATTAATGTGTCTTATGGGAAGATACCTTAAGATTATTTTTTTTTTTTTTGAGACGGGGTCTTGCTATGTCTTCCAGGCTGTGTTTGACCTCACTATGTAGCCCATGCTGACCTTGAACTCACAGCAATCCTTCTGCCTCAGTCTTCCAAGTTCTGGGATTACAGGTATGCACATGCCCAGCAACATCCTGTTTCTTAACACTTCACCATACAGTGCTTTCTTAAATATGAGGAAAAAATCCTGCTCATATATAATACTGTAAGGTATTTTCCTTAATAAATTTGCTATCAAAGGTTTCATTATAATTAACCAGTCTCAAAATTATTATACTTATGTAAGAGCACACAAAGCTTATATTATTATTTCCCTCAGAAATTTAATTACCTAAATTTAATATCTATCACAGGTACTAAACAGATACTATTCTTGCCTTCAGGAATGCTATGCTCTGAAACTTGTGGGTAATAACACAAATGTGCGCTAAAGCACACTTTGATCGTTTTATTTCGCAATGCTTCTTCCTATTTCAAAAAAGAGGAAGTTAACCTGAAGAAACTGGCTGTTCAAACTGTAAAGTCAGTTTTAAAATACTAAGTAGGGAACTCAAAAATTATACTGTGAAATCACACTCCTGCAGAAGCAATCAAGCAAATATGAGATAAAACATCCATGGGGGCTGGGAAGATAGCTCAGCGACACAGTGCCTGCCTGGCAAGCCCAAGGTCCTGAGGTTGATTCTCAGTACCAAAAAACAAAACAAAAAAAAGATAAAATGTCCACAGCAACATGCACACATTTGGCTCTCCCTTTCCTGAGGGATGATGAGGGATCACAAACCCAGCCTAGTGTCAACATGTACCTATGATAACAGGTCGCCTGCTGTTCTCAGTTTTTTAAACTCTCACATCTTCTAACAGGACTGAGTCCAGAGTTCAGCACATTTTCACATGATTTCAGTTTATGCTGCTACAATCCTACATATAAGGTAAGAACAGAGATCACCATTCCATCCACTGAAAGAATTTTATTCAAGGGTGCCCACTAAAAAGAGACTGAGGCATGTCAAGTGCAATTCACTGATGTAGTCCTCACCCAAATAATACCAAAGTATTTTTCCCTATCCAAACTCACCTGATTACTGCAGTCTGAACAGTGACTAGTAAAAATGAAGACATTAAGAGATATGTCTATAATTTTATCTCAATCTCTATTGCTCCTATGTTTCAAATAACTGCAGAAAACTATTATTTTCTTTCTTGGCCTCTTCTACTATACTGTAATCAGGCTGGAGAGTTGATAAGACTTTCCCCAAAACTTACAAGTCTCAGGACTATAACCACAGTTACTTCCACTTTAGAGCCTTCCCCAGAGGCAACGCAGTTTTTTGTTCCCTAACAGACAGTCTATATATTTATTTATCAGTCTATGTGTATAATCAAGCACAGTCTAATTTGTCTTAAACAATCATTTTAATTTCAGCTCAAGTAAATTAATTTTATTTTCATTATTTATTTATTTATTTATTTTTTGTGGTACTGGGGATTGAACTCAGGACCTTATGCTTGCCAGGCAGGCGCTTATTCCACTGAGCTATATCCCCAGCCCGTAAATTAATTTTAAACTATTTAAGAAAACTTTGAGGCTGGCGATGTAGCCGACAGTAAAATACCCTTAGGTTCACTCCCTAGTCCTGTTACCAAAAAATACAAAAAGGAAAGAAAAGAAAAATTTCAGTACAAAAGTAGAAAAATTTCAGTACAAGAATGTTTCCCCTGGAGCAAAAGCTTAATTAATATTGAAAGAGGACACAGTGCTGTTATTTAAAAGGCCACAGCATTTATAAAAGACTCGTAGGGCTGGGATGTGACACACTGGCGGAAGGCTTGCCCAGCACGTATGAGGCCCTAAGTTTGATCGCCAGGACCGCAAAGTGCTTAGATTCTAAAACTGTCTTAGCGTTTAACATTTCAACAGAAGATATTATTCTTATGCAATAAATAAAAGGAGCAGCACGCAGAGTGGCCACTGCCTTCTGCCTTTGCTATTGTTATTAGCTAGCATAACGTAACAGGCATGCAGCATTCTGCTCACTGCTCTACATGGATTACCACCTCTCTGAAAGAGACACACTGGATTGTTTTATATAGAAGGGAAAGTAGACAGAATACATACCCTATCCTCAGGTTCCAAATCCAATTAAACCAACTATGTATGGAAATTATTTTTTAAAGTGTCCATACTCAATTTTTTTCTTGTCACTACTCCCTAATACAGTATAACTATTACTTACATAGCATTTACACTGTGTTACATATAGTAACCTAGGGGTGATCTGAAGTATATGGGAAGATGTGCACAGTGTGATTGTAAACAACTTACCATTTTATATAAGATACTTAAAGGTCCTAAAACAAACCCCTCTCAGACATTGGGGAATAACCATAACTTACTATAAGTCAAATAGCCAGAAAGCGGTAGAACCCTAACCTGAATATCACTCCAAGATTCATTTTCTTTATCTATACAGTATTACAGTAAGCCTTAAACATGCTGCAGTCTGATACTGCTGGCACATTTACTTGGCCAAATTAGAAAAACAGAATAGGTAAGAAGTTGTGTTTGAGGGGGCAGGTCCAGCTTTAATGTAATCTTTTCCAGTGCTTCCCATGTCTGAGTTTATAAAAGCTGCCTTGGCATAGCCAGTTCCTTTCAATCCACAAGATACATACCAGGATCACTCCTAATCTAGTCAGTATTTTTCTGACATACTTGCTCTTCTTATGAAAAGCATGGGCCATGTTTCTAGTCTAGTGAAATTAGGATGTATATTCAAAGTTGTTCACTTTTAATCTCTCCTGAGTGCTTAATTAATATGTAATAGGTTAATGCTGGATCTTCGTTAAGAATCTGCATAGTTAGACACAAGGCCTGAATCTGTATTCATAAAATGCATCTAAGAAATACCTCTCATGTGACTCGGAAGACACTCTACATCTACGCCATTTTCCATAAATGGAAAGCAAACACTGTAACTCCAGCTGCTCATATATGGGCTCAGGATAAACTGAACTGATCAGAAACTGACAAGTATGAGTCATCAGAAAGCTAAAAAACTTCAATGAACCGACATTGTAAAATCCTTTATAGAGTACTGGCTCCCAACTTCTCTTTTTTTTTAGAAACAGGGTCTCATTAGCTAATTCAGACTGGTTTTACTATGTAGCCCAGGCTGGTCTTCAACTTCCAGCAATCTTCCTGCCTCGGCCTCCTCAGTGCTATGATTACAGGCATGTACACCAATGAAGACATGGTAAACTTTCAACTTTGAATTCTCTAAGATTTAGTTTTTTTTAAATATCAGGACTTATATATTCATTTGCTAGGACTGCCTTAATAAAGTACTACAAACCCAAAACCTCAAACAACAGAAATGCATTATCTCACAGTCCTAGAAGAAATCAGAAGAAATCAAGGTATTGGCAGGGTGATTCTTTCTGTATGTCTGTCTGTTCTAGGCCTTTCTTTCCCTTTGGTTTGTAGATGGATGTCTTCATGTTCACATAGTTTTTTTCCTGTATGTCTATGTCCAAACGTCCCTTTTACAAAGAAACCAATTATATTATGCCCTATTTCAGTATGATCTCACCTTCACCACTTGCCTCTGCAGGTGGCCCTGTTTCCAGATAAGGCCACATTCTGAGGTACCATATATGAATGCAGTGGAGCATATACAATTGAACCCATAATCAGAATCAATTTAATTAAGCTTTAAGTTTTTTTAATTGACTAGACATTACCCTTCACTTTTCTTTCCCAAGAAACAAATTGTATCCACCTCAGCTTTTTCTACATCATTTCAAGCAGACTCCAAGATTTATAAGAGAGGAATTTAAAAGAATGCTGAATGCAGTGGTGCACTCCTATAATCCCAGGATGATGCAGAAGGATCACTAGATCCTACGAGTTTGAGGCCAGCCTGGGCAACAAAGCAAGACAACCTTTTCTGAAGACTAGAACTATGTAAAAAATGGCAACACTACTGAGGCAGCAATATCTGGGGGCGTGAGCAGGGCCTATGATTACAGCTTTCCACAAGAGCCAGATTTGCATGAGTCTAGAACCATTGCTCTAAAGAACTTTACAATTCAATGCTGGGCATGGTGGCACACACTTGTAATTTCAGCAACTCAGGAGGCTGAGGCAGGAGGAGTGCTGAGTTCAAGGCCAGCCTGAACTCTATAGTGAAACCTGTCTCACAAAGACCAAAAGAAAAAGAAAAAAACCTGTAACATTTGAAGTGCATTGCCTAAATTGGACCAGTTCTATTCATTCATGCCAAAGTCTGGAATGCTAATAATCCAGATACATTATTATGAAATATTTTTCTGTTTGACACTTGCACATTATTTTCACTTTTGTTTTTGGATTAGAACCCAAGTAAATCACATACAATGGGGAACAGAGAGGGAAGCTTTTCTAGAGTTAAAATCTGTCAAAGATTGGTCTTCTACATATCAATTTTTAGAGGCAAATTAAACTAGTGATAAAAACTGACTTTCTTCTGTTTTATAACATTATTAAAGGTTTTAACAGCTCCAGAGAGAAAAAAAATACATACATCAATTTCCCTTTTCTATTAATTATGACTTAGGACATGTGGAAAGTAAAATTTTAGCAAACACTTCAGCAGTGTTAAAAATTAAAACAAGTTTTAGCAGAACAGAGACAACTCCCACAATTGCAACACTGTTCATACTTTGCTGAGATCACATAGTGGCAATAATATCAAGTTAAAAAGAGAAGGAAAGTAATCAATGTAAAGAGTACAATGTTACTTCCCCTAAGCTTGTTGGTTCCTTGAGATAGCATTACCCAAGGTACTCAGTAGATATCTAAGAAATTATGGATCAAATTATTTCAACTCAATTAAGTAAATCGGTTTGTCCAACAGATTTTTTTAATATAAAAAAAGCATAAAGTCTCTCACATAACCTGTTTATCAAGCTTCTCTAACAGCAATCTGTTACATGGTAGTTGTGAAACATCCTGCCAAGATCCTCTATGAAACAGCTTAAAATGAAATATAAAGATGTTTTCCTGAAATAAAAAGCAGGTTAAAAACAATCTTTAAATATTTTCCCAATGCAGAAATGACAGATGCCAAAATGAGCATACTTTCAAGTAGTTCATATAGCATCTCTGTATCACGACAAAAAAATCAAGAGTGGGATGGGTCTTTCCCATAGTCTTTGAAAGCCCTTACTCCAAGCTTGTTCACCTGAACCAAACATATGGAAACATATCTTGGAGACAAATTCCTGTGCCCTGTCTTCACAGCACACTGCAGCCCCAAAGCCTGAAGACCCCTGATTTATTCTTAAAATGACTTCCTTCACCTTTAATTCTGAAAACAAAAACACAAAATGAAACAGCCAGCACACCTTGCTCTATCACAAGATGGTCTGACTATATTTTACCCTATAGCAACTGAGCTACCTATACACGTGGTGAAAACAGGATTTAAAAGTTAAATGTTCCATCTCTTATTTAAGGTCAGACTCCTCCATTCCCTGAGTATTTGAACTCAGGGAAATATCCAGACTCTCAAAGGTTCACTTTTTCTATCTACCTAAAGAATAAAAATATCTTCTAAAGTTACTGTAAGAATTAAGTAACTTGTTTTTTGGAGATAGAGTCTCACTATGTAGTTCAAGCTGACCTTGAACTCACTATATAGCCCAGTCTGGCCTCAAACTCATAGTGATCCTCTGCCTCAGCCTCCTGAGTGCTGGGGTTACAAACATGCACCACCACCCCCAGCTTAAGTAGCATGTAAATAACCACTTGTTATAATGCATGACACCCAGTAAGTAATCAAGAAAATATTTTTGTGATGAAAATCCTTCAATATTTATTTAGGTAGAAATACCCTTCTCTAAAATAGAAATAAATCCTCCTAAAAGTTGGCATGATCTTTTTATTTTTAGTTAGAATAGTCCTTTTAGAAAACTGGTGAACAAACCCACCTATCTATACCTAGCAACAGCATTTAATGTCAACTAAAAGCAAAAGCAGCCAAGCGTGGTGCTGCACACCTGCAATTCCAGCACTTGGGAGGCTGATGCAGAAGGATCACAGTGAGTTTGAGGCCAGCCTGGGCTACATAAGTGAGTTCATGGCCAGCTTGTGCTATATAGCGAGACAGTCTCAAAAAGACAAAAAAAAAAGAGTCCCATGTCCCAATAAGTACCAGTGTTAATAATTTCCAAAGTCCCTATCACTTTTGGAATTGAAATATGACATAAGGCAAGCTAGGATGGTGCAACAGGTCTCCAAGAACCAACATAAAGATTTCTGTGAAGATTCTTCGCTTTACCTTCCTAGCATAATGGTTAAAATCTGAACTCTAGATAGAAACTTAATACCAATACAATTAAATACTTCTGAACAACAATATATTTATTCCTTGGTTTCTTTCTCTGCAAAATGAAGATAACAAGAGTTACCACACTAACAGAGTTTCATTTTTTGAGACAGGGCCTCACTATGTAGTTCAGGCTGGGCTTGAACACTCTAAACAACCCAGGCTGATCTTGCACTTGAGACAGTCTTGTCTGAACTTCCCGAATACTGGGATTACAAGTGTACACCATCATGCCTTGCTTGAAATGTTTAAAGTCTAAAATAAAGTCTAAAATAACTCACCCCTATCAAACTACTTGGGTCTCTCACTTTTATGAATGTGGGGATTATTCTCTGACAATTTCCTCAGTTTTTCATTTGTACATTTGCATTTCATGCAAAATATGAGATCTAGATTATTCCCATTCCAAAACCTTGTAAAATACTCCAGTGTAGTAGGTCCAATGCTATTTCAAACCTCTACAGTTTTGCATCATACCATAGCAGAACTATAATCAAACTAATCAAGTACTATATCTTGAAAAAACTAAGGAAACAAGTAACAACTGATATGGCAAATCCCCCACTAGCAGATACCCTAAAAGAATGTATATGAGTCAGAACTGGAATCCACTATACATTAAGCTAGGTTACTTTGAGGCCCTGACACCCTGGATGCCCTTTAACCCTTCTATAGGGATCTACTATAGGTCTCCTAGTTAGCCAGCTATAAATTCAAGGTAGAATTGTACTACAGAAAATGGAAAAAGGGACTGGGGGTGTTTAGCTTAACATGTGTGAGGCCCCAGGTCTAATTCCCAGCATCAAAAAGAGGGGAGAAAAAGCAAATTAATACTGAGCAGTGTGAGAGTCAAAGTGTATGCAGAGAAGACTATATACTACAAAAGTCTGTATGAAGTGTTAGGCAGTGTTTTTACGTTTTACTCAAAACCAAAGCAGGAAACATTTTCTTGACACAGAGGTTAACAGAAGGAGCATAAACTTATACAATATAAATATGTATCTCTGTTTGTCTGACTTCCCAATGGCTTTTTTTCCTTAATACTCTAGTTTTTATGAATTATACACAAATCTGATATAAATAGCATGATACATAAATATTATTTTATGTGGTTCACTATGAAGGGAAGAAGGATCCCAGTCTGTGGTATTTAATGTAAAATACTTCTGCCTAGAAAGCAACTTACTACAGCAGTACATAAAAAGTGTGGTCTAGCATCTTAGGAGTTCTTCCAGTTCTTTAGGATAGAATAATACTCACCCCCAGTATAGCAACAGTAAAGTACTTAACATTTTAGGGACTTCATATGACATCTCCCACAGAATTCCTACAACACTATGTCATACTACTGGTACTTACTAGTCAAGTAGCGCTAAAGAAACAGCCAAAATCTGAAACCAGAGTCAAGCTTAAACACTACCACAGATTACAAGTACAGGAACCTATGAATAACCTGCACTCATACTGAAATTTTCACTTTTTGGTTTTAAGAAGAATTTCAACTCTTTAAAAATGTTTTCATTAAAGCTTAAAATGCTATGGAAGGTCTCCTGCAACATACACCAAGAATTTCATCAATACAGACTACAGAGAAAGTTTTTCATTTAAAATGATAATTTTTAAATTGGTAAAAGATGATAGCCATGTATCAGTCCAACTTCCAACAAGCAATGCAATCCTCAGGCAGTCAAGGTCCTGGTTAACATGGCTGCCTCTCTATCCAAAACTTACAACTAAATCACATATTTAATTGGGAAGGATAAAATGTATGTTGTTCGTAGCTCTTTCCTCATGTCCCTCCTGGATGGGTCCCCAAGTTTTCACTTGACATGAAGTTGAGTTTCTCTTTCCTGTTGAATTTTTGTCTTTTACTTTTTCCAAATAAGTTACTATAAATGTTCTTTGAATGAAGCACGATACTGCTAAATGACACTAGATATCTAAATTTGCTGGTTGATAAGTGACTGAAGTTTCAATGGAAACGACCCATGTGTGAACCTCAGTTTTCACTTTTTTTTTTTTTTTTTTTGGCGGTACTGGGGATTGAACTCAGGACCCTGTGCTTGCTAGGCAGGCGCTTATTCCACTGAGCTATATCCCCAGCCCAAACCTCAGTTTTGATCTTACAAAAAGGGAGAATAAAAAAGTAATAATCCAATGGCCTTTCACGACATTACAACCAGCCAGCTCCTAGATGCAGTTCAGAAGGCTGGGGTTGCTGGATATTCCCCAGGGCCCTCATCTGATTCTCACCTGTGGCCAGTGTCCATTAGCGTTACCTCCTCAAAACCATGAACAGTGAAAAAAACATAAAGAAGAGCCCAACTAACACACTAATGATTTTCCTTATTTCAGGAACCTTGGTCCAGAGCTCCACAAGAACCATGGAAAAAGTCTGAGTTTCAGAGACGCTACTGAAGCAAGGTTGTTTTGCTTTTGTTGGCTCCACAAGATGAGTAGTTTTGAAGGTTTGCCTCTCTCTTGAAAAGCACCACCAAAAATGCAAAGGTCCAAGTAAACCCCCCTATAACATTTGCAATTCCACTGTAAATCTCTGTGCAGTGTAGTTATTTAAACAAAGTCTAATTCTAATGTCCTTCTTTTGTGACAACTGCTTTTCTTTAGTCTTTGCCCAGATTTTCTTTCGCCAGGATAAATTACAACTTGTCCATATATCTCAAAAAGTAAGTGTGTCAATGAAAATTCTCAGTTTTCTTATTGGAATGCCTACATTGAAAGCTTAATATATTAATGGTTACATATGTGTGTGGCTACATGTAAACAGAATTAGTTATGAGCTAAAGAAACAGGTACATTAGGGTAGAGAAATAAATTTTAACTAGGTTCAAATGTTTACTTTTTTTTTTTTTTACAAGTAGGCAATCAATATCACAGTAGTCATGACCAGATTGGTATTTAAAATATACAGAATCCAAATAACTCGAAGAATTTAAGTAAGATCATAATTAATAGGGCATTTTCTAGTCCAGCTGGGCATGGTGGCGCATGCCTGTAATCCCAGCACTGAGGAGGTTGAGGCAAGAAGATTGCTGTGAGTTCGAGACCAGCTTGGGCTTCAAGGTGAGCTCAAGGCCAGCCTGAACTGCACAGTGAGACCCTGTCTCAAACAGACAGACAGATAGATAAATAAATAAATGGCCTTTAACAAGAATCTTCCATAGTATGTACAGTTAAGTCCCCAACTTACAAATGAGTTCCCATCTGAGAGAATGTTCATCAATCAGATTCGTTTGTAATCCAAGTCCTATTTTCAAATTAATTTTGTTGGTATACTTTTGACATACATAGTGATTACATTCATCACAGGGAATTTGTACCTCTAACTCCTTTTTTCCCCCATTCTCCTCCCAATCTTTCCTTCAATCCTCCTTCCCTACTCTCTTTACAAAACTTTGTGTCTACCGTTTTCCTTCCATTCTTATTTTTTTATCCATATCCCCTCCCTTTCCTTCCCCCACCCACTCTTTTGCTAAATGACACTAGATATCTACATTTGCTGATTGATAAATGATCAAAGGTTCAACAGAAATGTCCCATGTGCACACCTCAGTTTGACCCTACTTTCCTTTTGAACATTTTCTTCCTACTTCTCAGTATCTATCCTCTATTTTGGTCCTTATTTACCGTGTGGGTTTCTCAGGCAAGAGAAACAGTATGATTGGAACATGTATGTCTGATTTATTTCACTTAAGATTATGGTCTTGAGGTGCATCCATTTACCTAAAAATGTCTGACATTTTTCCTTCTCTATGACAGAGTAGTAGTACTCCACTATATTAAAAAAAACACACGTTTTCTTTATCCATTCCTTGATCAATGGGCATTTGGGTGTTTCCAAGATTTAGCTATTACATATTGCACTGCTATAAACATGGGTACACATATATTGCTGAGGCATGCTGCTTTTAATTCTTTTGGGAAGATATCTAGCTGGGGAACAACTGGGTCAAATGGGACCTCCAGTCCCAGTTTTTAAAAGAATATCCACACTGATTTCCACAGTTGGTTGTACCAGTCTACATTCCCATCACAGTGGAGAACAATTCTTTTTTCCCCCACAGTCCCTTCAGCATTTGTTATTGGTTGATTTCTTGATGATAGCCATTCTTTCTGGAGTAAGATGGAATCTCAGTGTTAATTTGCATTTTGCAAATGACCAGTGATGTTGAACATTTTTTCATATATTTATTTGCTGTTTGTACTTCATTTGAGAAGTATCTATTCATTTCAGATGCCCATTTTTGGATTCGGTTTTTATATTTGGGCTGTGATTTTTTTTTTTTTTTTTTAGTTTTCCATATATTCTAGGTATTAGCCCTTTGTGGAATAGCTGATAAAACTTTTTTTCTCATTCTATGGGTTGGCTATTCACTCTGTTGCTGTGCAAAAGCTTTTTAATATGGTGTGATCACAGTTGTTCTTTGTAATATTTCCTGTGTGATGAAGGTCTTAGTCATAAACTCTTTGCCCACATTTATGTCTTCAAGAGTTTTACCTATTCTATCTTCCAGCAGATTAAGTGTTTCTGTTTTAATATTTGGATCTTTGATCCATTTTCATTTTAGTTTAGTACATGGTGACAGACATCTAGATTCAATTTTTGGCACGTAGAAAGCCAGTATTTCCAGCACCATTTATTAAAGAGGCTATCTTCCTTCAGTAAAGGTGTAGGGCTCCTTTGTTAGAGGTAAGGTGGCTAAGTATATTTGGAGTTGTTTCTGCATCTTGTATTTTGTTTCACTGATCCTCATCTGTTTTTTTGGCCAGTACCATGCTGTTTTTATCACAGTAGCTCTCCAGCAAAGTGAGTTGTATACAGTACACTTGTGACTCTTATACAGTACACCTGTAAAAGTTCACTACTTGAATGTTTGTGAGTCAGGACTTACTGTAAACAATATATAATAAAATAAGGCAAGTCATCTCTGAATACAGGCAGTTTAACAATAACAGAGCCTTTCTCAGAATGGAGAAAGCATACCAGCTGGCAGAAATCAGAAAGAGAGGGAGGGATAGAGAGAGGGAAAGAAAGAGAAAGAGGAAGAAAGAGAAAGAGAGAGAGAGAGAGAAAGAAAGGAAAGGGAGAAAGGGAGAAAAAGAGAGAGAAAGAGAAAGAAAAAGACAGAAAGAGAGAGAGAGGGGGGGAGAGGGAGAGAAAGGTTGAGAAAAGGAAAAGGGAGGGGAGGAGGTACAGGGGAGGGAGGGAGGGAAGAAGCAAAAGCAAAAGCAAAGCAAACTGACCAGGGCTAGGCCATACTGTGTAAATCCAAACAAAATGCTATACAACATTACAGAAAAGGGTTCTCCTACAGAATAAATCTGCCACATTTTTAAAAATTGAGAGACAATTTATTGGTGTATCACAAAAATCAAAGCAGCCATCTCCAATTATCAAAGGAAAATTTTTTTTAAAAATCAAAAAGCTGAATAGTACCCAAGTCGCAAAAATCACCTATTATTGAAATATATCCAAAACAAGTGGGTAATACAGTGTTGACTGAGACAGAAAGGTGACAAAATCTTTTACAGTCACATAACAAAATTAAGATATATCAAAGGTGTCAAATATTTATGAGGAATTCTTTACAAATAAAACAATATATTTAGGATCAGGAGGAAAAGTAGTAGTGCCCTTATTTACCCAGCAAGATTAGTATAAGCAGTTGAGTCCTTTCTGAGAGAACGTAAGTTGCCAATTTTATTTCCAATAAGAAAACTTACCAATACAAATCTCACTTTAAAAAATAGTGTTCTTTTGCAAAGTAAACAGAATGGAAAAATACCATGTGGTACAACCACACAATGAAATGCCATTCAGCAATTAAAAGACTTAAGTACTGACACATAGTACAACCTGGATGAACCTTGAAAATATTAATGCTTAAGTGTAAGGAGGCAATCACAAAAGACTACATAGGATAACGTTCCATTTATACAAAATGCCAAAAATAGGCATACACAGAGAGAGAAAATAGATTAACGGTTCCCAGGGACTGGAAGAGGTAAGTGGGTAGAAATAACACATTACTGGAAATAGGTTTTGGCAGTGATAAAATATTCTAAAACTGACTATATGGATAGACACACCACTTTGCGTATAGACTAAAATCAGTGAATTGTACCTTTAAATAGATGAGTAATATCACAATAAAACACACCAGCATATGCAGCCTTCTTTTTTTTACCAGGTATACAGTTTCCTATAATTATACTAACTACAATAAATAACATTTTTTTGACTAAAATGCAAATTGTAATAGTTCTTCCAACTTAAAACTACTTTTCCACCATTTAACATGTAGCAGTAACTAGCATAATTCAAACAGCTGAAGGCTCAGGGTGGTTATAATTCCTAGCGTTTTCATTTAGTAAAAGTGTAGTGTTTCTTTACAAGAAAGAAAGTTACTTCTTTCTCTTGGGCCTCACTTAAGTCTTCTACGGAGTGAGAATGTGAGTAACTACCCTCATAAGATTGTAAGAATTAAACAGGATAATCCCTGTTTAAAAAAAAAAATGGGAAATGCTCAATAAACACTCTCTAGTAAAACTTACCCCTGAAGGGTTCTGAAGCCTATGTCCTACCCTATGCAATGGTAGCATCTATATTCATTTTTATCACATATCCCAACTTCCAGCCCTCCACACTGCTGGTGCTAAACAAATCACACACACAACACTCACAAACTCATTCCTTCTATCCTATTTTGTGAGAAACACTTAATCTCTAACCTAACAACCTTACCATCCTTGCTGAAAAAATGATGTTTGTGCACTTTTATGCACATATTCTCAATCTACAACAGTTTCATTTTCAGAATGTACCTGCATCATAAATGCCCTCTGCAGCTTGAAGAAATCTCCTAAGAAATAGAAAAACTATAGGCATGTTAGTTTTTCCAAACAGTAATACTAGAACCTAATAAAACTGCTTTATTTATAATTTCAATAACATTTTTTAAAAAGGTACTTGAGATAGTTTTCACTAAACATGTACAACAGAACATGCACAGTATTATCAGAAAAAAAGACTCCATGAATAACCATTTCTGGTATTGAAACTATAGTGACATAGCCATAATGTCCACAATTAAATGAGAATGTTTTATAATTTTTTTTTTTTATTTTAGAAACATAAAAGTACAAAAACATATTGACAAACAGACACCCATTATCATAGAAAATAGTACAATCACAACTAATCTATAGACAAGGTGATATGGTCTCAACAGTAGTTGTTGCTTTATCCATTGATATCTTCGAATTGTAGATGTATGGACCCATATACAGACATGCAAATTTAGTC
>PVLD010013489.1:0-55896 GCA_004027595.1 Dinomys branickii | reverse complement strand
CTTCCCTTCTTTTCCTTTCCCTTCCCTTCCCTTCTCTCCCCTCCCCTCCCTGTCCCTCCATTCCCCTTAATTCCCCTTCCCTCTCCTCCTCTCTTCTTTCATCTAAATTCCCCAGGCTGGGTTTAGACTTGCATTCCTCCTATCTCCACCTCCCAAACATGGGTTACAGGCATGTACCACTGCACCCCATTTAACTAGTTTCCTATGTGGCTGGCCACTTCATGGGCCAATTATGTTGCCACATTCTTCACCCTCTGCCCCAGAGCGTTGGCTATTTACCACAATTTCAGATCAATCCAGTAAGCACAATTAAAGTTTAAATCATTGAGAGGGTAGATTTGTGGGTCTGGGAAAGAAAACAATGTCATTTTCTTCTTTTTCACCCTATTTTTTCCTCTTCTTTCCCCTTTACTTCCTGAAAAGCTCTTCATTCGCCCACAAAACAAAAGCAGAGATAAGGAGAAGTTTTCTTGTCTCTTATCTGGATGGCTGCGTACAGCTGCAGCATAGGGAAGCATAGCAGGTTGTGGTTACGTGAGTTATGTGTTGATATATCTGTTACTACAAGACCTCTCTCCTTTTCTTTCTTTCCTTTTGTTTTTGCTCAGTGGTTTTCAATACATGCATTTTGGGTTGAATTTACCTGAAAAGACTATAACATAACTGAGGCTATTCAGAATTCAGGGCATATTTCATCCATTTATATCAAGTGATTTATTGAAGGAGTCTTTCAAGGGAGTTAAATAGAGTTCTGGATCCACATGATTTTATTCAGAGAATTTTGATGGAGTAAGATAGCTCTGGCTGGGGCTGGGTTTTTGTTTTTGGAAAAATGCAACATACACGGAATTGCAAGATACCAGCAGGGAAATGTCCGGGTAGTTGTGAATCTTTTGGCAAACATATACTTTTGCCTGGAGTACACTTCTTTCCCTTCTCTCCTAGCTTTAATCTCTGTCATGGTTCCATTGAGGAGCACACAGTAAAAAGAAAAATTTATGGAACTTGGTTCCTAAATCCTGATTCTTTGAAATTATGATCTGGTAATTCCTTCTTTCACCAATAATTTGGAAATCTGCATGGTACATAAACATGGCAACTGTATGTTCTGCCTTTTTACCACAGTTTTTATTTAAAATATTATCTTTCAGTATTACATTTTGTCCAGGTTTTGGTTCATATTTATCAAAGTCCTATAATAAAGAGCTTATAATAGACAAAATACTATATGACACTATTTTTCAGGCATTACGCTTTATTTAAGTATATTTTAAAACAAAGTAGGGCCAGGCATGGTGATGCACACCTGCAATCCCAGAACACTGGGAAGCAGTCACAAGTTCAAGCCCAGCCCATGCCACTTAGTCAGGCAATGTGTCAAAATAAAAACTACAACAGGGCTGTGTATATATAGCTAAGTGTGAAGGCCCTAAGTTCAAGCACTAAGTTTGTTTGTTTTTATATGCAAAACAAACAAACAAAATGTAGGGAAAGAAAAATGTTTATATTTCAAAAAATTAAAAACCTTCACCAGCAATCAAAAATGGAAGTTGAGATGAGATACTATTTATAAAAAACACTTCCAAATCATATCTACTTAAAAATTTTAGTATTTGACATTGGGAGAATCAGTATATTCTGTGATAGGAAAGTAAATTGAAAGTCTTTTAAAAGCACTATAAAAAATTTAAAAAATAAAAAGCACTATATATATATATATATATAGAGAGAGAGAGAGAGAGAGAGCACTAAAAGGTTCACATATAGTAAACTAATATTACTTCTAGGAAACATTTCTAGTGATTATAGACAGAAATTTATACATAAATATGTTTATCAAATTATAGGTAACAAAATTTGGAAAAAAATCTAAATATTCAGGATTAGGAGATAAATTCCATAAATTTAGGATTATATGTCCTTGTTGGTTTAAGTCCTCAGCACATAAATGTTCTCTGAATGAAGTAGAGTCCAAATGGTTTTTTAAGGAATATTTAATGATACAAATGATGTACTACTGCCTGCAGAACACAGAAACAAACTGCATTTACAGTATTAATAGTTTTTACTAAGAACTTTGTAACCAGCTGGAATGAAATCAAAATCTCTGACTATTGGATTGTAACTAGTTTAAATTTTTATTCTTTGCACTATTTTGTATTTTCTAACTCCCTGTAGTGAGCATGTGTTACTGCTATCTTTGTGTGTGTGTATGTGGCACTGAGGACTGAACCGAAGTCCTCATGCATCTTAGGCAAGCAATTGATTCCTGATCCCCATGTGTTACTGTTACAATCATTAAAAGATGAGGTTGGAGATGCAGCTCAGTGGTAGAACATTTACCTAGTATTTACAAGGCCTGGGATTCAGTGCCCAGCACCTATGATTATAGCAATAATAAGAAATCATAGAGGTTATCCATGAACTTTAACATAGAGATTATTATGTTGGAAGCCAAATGGAGTGAGTGAGAAAGTTAGAAGCCAGTTGCCAAAGTAATTCTTACTTGGAAAGGATAAGGCAGGCAAACACTGCAGACTGATGAATTCAGCTTTGCCAATTAAAATCCACATACATCCTAAAAACTCAGAACTCAGTAAGCCAAGGTCATGGAAGAATCTGGTTTGAGCACAGTTAAAAAAACTCAAAACTCTTTTGTCTAGAAGGAGACATGGTCAGAAGAAAAAGTACCAAGAGTTTCGGGATAGGAATACAGCTGAATGGTAGAGTTCCTGCTAGATGTTTTAGTTACTTTCTCGTTGCTGGGACAAAACACCCAACAGCTGGTTAAAGGAGAAAAGGTCTACGTTAGCTTACAGTTTGTAAAGGTTTCAATCCACAGTCTACTGGCTACAAGGCAGGGCTACATGGTAGAGGAGAAACAGTCCATGACATAGCATCAGAAAGCAACAAACAAAG
Source organism: Dinomys branickii (assembly GCA_004027595.1). Classification (NCBI taxonomy): domain Eukaryota; kingdom Metazoa; phylum Chordata; class Mammalia; order Rodentia; family Dinomyidae; genus Dinomys; species Dinomys branickii. The sequence continues at coordinate 52,977 of PVLD010013489.1, read as the reverse complement.
GAGCCTCCCTTTCTTTTTATGCCATCCAATCTACAAGCCTATTGGTTGGTACCACCCACATCCAGGATGGACACCCAGAATTATGCAAAATCAATCAGTTGATTAATCCAGTTATCACACCCTTCATCTAACCTCACACACCTGTCATCCAACCACCTCCCAACAGCCCTACCTGTGAGCTCATGAGGTTTGGGAGAGACATCTAGATATAAGCCATAACACCAGGGATACCTGAGGTACTGGGTTATATCCCTAGGACAACCAGGAGAAAAAGTTCCTGGCAATTTCTAACGAAAATTGATAGAAACAGGGGTGACCCCAAGGACTCGACCAGGCCCCCGGAAGCACCTTGACTGGGCGGAGCCCAGTGGTCCTCGGGGGGCAACCCCAAGGACTCTAGCTAGCCCCTAGGAGTGCCTCAATGGGGCGGAGCCTAGTGGTCCTTAAGGAAGACCCTGTGGACTCGACCGGACCCCCAATCGCCTTGAGGGCTTATCAGTGGGGGCTTGACCACAGTGAAGCTGGTTCCCTGCCTATCTACCGTCTTTGAGGATAGGTGCTTTTCCACCTCCTGCCATAGCAATTTGTGTGCACACTAGTTTGTTTCAGCATAATTTGAAGCAGCCATGTCTCTTCTCAATGTGAGAACCTGAGGGAGTAATAAACAAAAAGTAAATTATCAGAGGGAAGACAACTGATTGGGTGGGGGAACAACAGAGATGAGGGTGAAGAAAATTGATTAATCGAACGAGCCATTATCTGTATAACTGAGTAACAAATGCAAAGATAACACTATGTAATACAGCATCCAGTGTTAATTCCCTACTATCGTCTCTATAATTTGGTATTTCCTTTATTATTTTTATGTTATTCTGGTTTATATGTCTCCATTCTTTTGCCTTTAAAATAAAACAAAACAAAAGAAAAAGAAAATTGATAGAAACGAGGACACATAGAAAGACAGAAAGAGTATCTCCTGGGCCATGAGTGGTGGCACACATCTGTAATCCCAGCACTCAGGAGGTTGAGGCAGAAGGATCGCTGTCATAGTGTGCAACAACAGTGGTATAGAAAATGAAAGATTACTTGGAGATGAGACTCAGTTCAATCACCAAGAACACTCAGCATTAAGAAGACTCTCAGGAATAACACCAAAGCCAAGAACTTTCATGCTTTTGTGTAGAATATAAGTGTAAGAGAAAGAAGCTGAAGAGTCATTTGGGCAAGAAACTATATCAAGGCTAGGCAGTTTTCTTGGGGTAAGGGAAGGAGAACAGCCAGATACAACATGCTTTACTAATCTAAACTTGCTGTTATTTAACTATTCACTCCTCACAGAGCCTGTGTGCTTTTATCCTGAAGTTTAGCTATTCACTCCTTGGCCAAATCCCTCACAGGTTGTCATGAGTTCAAGCACAGCCAGAGCAACATGGGGAGAGCCCTCCCATCTCAAAAAAAAAAAAAATGTCTTGAATACTCATAAATGCTCAGCCAGTCATCTAGACTTGCCCCAGGAAGGCAAGAATTAACCATAATTATTCTTTCTCATTTATTTATTTAATTCAAGGTATTAGTAAGCATCTCCTAAATTCCAGGCATTATACAAAGTCCCAGGAATATAATGTTGAATATACACCAGGAAATCATTTGAAGTTGAACAAGTTGGGTGGATCACTCATTGCTGTGCAGGACAGCATATACAATGGGCAGCTGTGAGGAGTCTCAGTAAGGTGTTAGAAAGGACTTAAAGAATTTGGGGTTTAGCCAGGTGTGGTGGTGCATGCCTGTAATCCCAGCACTCAAGGGGCTGAGGCGGGAGGATTGCTGTGAGTTCAAGACCAGCCGAGGCTACAAAGTGAACTCAAGACTAGCAGTGAGACTCTGTATCAAAAAAAAAAAAGAATTTGGGCTTTGGTTGGGTAGTTCTGGGTGGGATCTAAGGAAGCAGTCTGCACTAGGTACTTTCCAGAAATGAGTAATAAATCTAGGACTGGAGATCTTAATACACCTTATCTAGAGGGAGGGGATGGCAGGGTGAAGCTAAAGCTACAGAGCAACATGTTTATCTATAGGAGACACCTTCCAAGACTTCTGGTAGACACCTGCAACCACAGAGAGAACAGAATCTTCTGTACACTATGGTTTTTCCTAGACATACATACCTATGAGAGAACAGAATCTTACATACACTACAGTTTTTCCTAAACATACATACCTATGCTAAAGGTTCAATTTATAAATTAGGCCATTAAGATGTTTACAGCAATAACTCATAATAAAACAGAACAATTATAACAGTGGGAACATGTTTTCTGTTTGTCTTCCACCTACAAATTTAATGCCATTTCCATCTCAGCTAAGCACTTACCTTGTGCTGTGGGCATAGTTTTTACAGTGTAAGGTGTGACAGCAAAACTAGCCTGGCTTTCTTTTACCTTTACAATTTCTTAGATAGATTTGTTCTTATCATAGCTCTGAGAAATTTCAACATACTTTTTTCTTTTACTTAATACGTGAAGTTTTTCACTTAAAGGAAGCACTTTAAGGCTTCTCTTTGCCTATCTGAATTGCCAAAGTTGCTTTTGTGTGTCGGGGCCATTAAAGTAAAATAAGTGTTACTTGAACACACGTACTGCTCTAGCAAGACAGTCAAGCTGATAACCTCTACAGCTACTAAGTGACTAAGGGAAGGGTAAAGGAAGGGTAGCATATACAGCTCGGAAACACTGAATAAATGGATGATTCATGACCAAGGTGGGGTGGAACTGGATAGTAGAGTATTTCATCATGTGACTCAGAATGGCACATAATTTAAAACCTATAAGTTGTTTCTGAAATTTTCCATTTTATATTTTCAGACCATATTGATTGAAGGTAACTAAAACCATGCTAAGTGAAACTGTGGATAAGAGGGACTGCTGTAATGGGTAGAAAAGTGGAAGACACTCATATTAGCCAGAGAGGATAGTTGGTGTTTTATAATTCAGGTAAATGTTTTCTCTGTGTTCAGATATAACCATAGAGCGGTCTTGCTTTGGTCTTGATTCATCTTGGTCACAGAGTACTTTTATCTGCTCCTATTCTGTGACATCGTATATGTTCAATGGGAACCCATCAAAACCTAGCTATGAGACATGGGCTCGCTCATAGCAACATCAAACCCCAGGTGATTATGTCAGACCAACTTCTGGATATCAGGAACATCTTTCTCTTTCTCAAAAGTAAATTAGTAAGCACAGAACTGTAAATGGTGTTAAGTGCTGTACAAACTGAATTGGATGCAATAACAGAGAATCAACACAAAGGCAAACAGAGGGTGGGTCCAGAAAATACCAGTCCTTATAGATAAGGAGTTTCTATTTTATTTTATATACTTATCAACCAATTTAAAATTGTTGGCCAGGTCTAGTTGCACACACCTGTGGTCCCAACACTCGGGAGGCTGAGGCAGGAGGGTTGCTGAGAGTTCAAGGCCCGCCTGGGCTACAGTGTAAGTTCAAGGCCAGCCTGAAGTACATAGTGAATCCCTGTCTCAAAAAGGCAAAAAACAAAACACAAATAAAATTGTTGAAACTAAGCAAGCTGGTAGATATCTGTAATCCCAGGGTGGGCTACATAGTGAGTTCATGGCCAGCCTGAGCAACAATAAGGACAAATATGCATTTATATATTTGTTGATTTTCCTTTCTAACTAGCAGTTTTTTTGGGGGGGGGTTGGTAGCAGGGATCGAACTCAGGACCTTGTGCTTGCCAGATAAGCACTTATTCTACTGAGCTGTATCCCCAGCCCCGTAACTAGCAGTTTAACTTTTTTTTTTTTTTTTTGGTACTGGGAATTGAACTCAAGACCTTGTGCTTGCCAGGCAGCTGCTGCTGAGCTATATCCCCACCTAGTAGTTTAACTTGATTCAACCTAATAAGGTGAAACATGATTAAATGGGCTAGGTAAGAAGGTGTTATGACTGGATTAGGTTGAAAGAAGATCATCTTGGCTGCTGGGTGGCTGATAGGAAGATAGGAGGCAGTCTAGAAGACAGGAAAAATGTCAGTTAAAGATGCATTTGCTATGAAATAGACCTGTCTTAGTATCCAGTCTTCAGATTAGCTAGATTGGAGGGTTTTTTTGGTTAATTACCTAGTGCAGTATGGGAATAAGGACTTTGATCCATGTTAAGAAAAAACTCATGGGAGACTGATAGTAAAACTCAGAATGCCAATTTATGAATTTGTAAGAAGAAATAAAACCATTAAGTAACTCTAATTTTGTCTTAACTGATAAGCGCATTTCTTTACATGGAAAGCTAAATTAAAACTAACAGGTTGCTCTAGGAGATTCCAAGAAAGAAGAACATGAAATAATAACAGGTATAGTTAGCAAACTTTGTTGGCATGGCCCCTATTTGGAAATATATTCTATATGATGGCCTTGTTTACACTACAAACAACATAACTGAAACAAATTGTTTTTTCTTTTTGGTTTTTTGAGACAGGGTCTTGCTATGTAGTTCCTACTGGCCTTGAGCTCACTTTGTAGCCCAGGTGGCCTCGATTTGTGGCAATCCTCCTGCCTCAGCCTCCCCTGAGTGCTGGGATTATAGGCATGTGCCGTGGTACCTGGCTGAAACAAAATTTTTACAAATCAAAAAGATAGTCTTATTTGTTTGTTTACTTATTTATTTATAATATTTGAGATTGAACCTAGGGCCTCCAGACTGAGCTACAACCCCAATCCTTAATTTTTTTATTTTGAGACAGGGTCTCACTAAATTGCCTAGGCTGGGCTCAGACTTGCAATCTTCCTGCTTCAACCTCACAGAGTTCTGTGGGATTAAGCCACATCTGTTTTAAAATTGAATTTTTAAGATCCACCTTTCACAATAGCATCCCCCCCCCCAAATGAAATACCTAGGAATCAATGTATCAAAGAAAGTAAAGGACTTCTACATTGAAAACCTCTGTACTCTGAAAAAGGAAATTAAAGAGAACATCAGAAAATGGAAAGCTATCCCTTGTTCTCGGGGAGGAAGAATGACGTAGTGAAAGTGGTCGTACTTCCAAAATTGTTATGCACATTTAAAATGTTTTCTTATTTTGTGGCCCTGAATCAAGGCCAGCAGTTTTCTGTAGCTGTTGGTTTCAAGCAGGAGCCTAAAGTGGTATCTTTCTATGGTCTGTTGGCCATTTCATAACTTTAGAAATGTAATGGTCAATTCACTAGAAAGTAACAAATAACTAAATAAATTTTACAAGAGGACTTCAAGATGGCGACCAGGTAGGCAGCAGAGAGAGAACCTCCCGGAGGAATGCCACTCAGACAAAGGAATATAGGAATATAGCAACATGTGGAGGACAGAAGGGAAAGAGGTAGGTATCCTGAACTCAGGGATGATCTGAAATGGGAATTGAAGCCCTCAGAAAGACTAAGCAAAGCCTCTGCTGGAGGAAAGGATAGGAGATCCGCCATGGTGCAGTTGGAGGGAGAGGAGAAGGAAGTCACTGCTCCAAACACCCCGTTGGCCCATGCCCTCGTTCTGGCATTCGCAGCTTCAGCTTCAGAGGCCCACGCTCACGGAAGCCTCCTGGCTTGGCCGGGGAGAACAGAGTTCCGAGAGCTGGTCCAGGTCTGGAGAGAGGAGGGCGCAGCCAGGAAAAGAGGCAATGGCGGTGGGGAGCAGTTGTCGAACCCAGTGTGAGAATGAGAGGTTGTGACAGCCACTCGGGCAGAGTCCCCATCCTGCAGCAACCTTCCTAATCAGCGCCTGGAGAGAATCAATGCAACTAGTACACAGCCCACCACGCCCAGCTCTGCACCTGCCTTGAGGCGATGGCCCCCTGCCTCTCTGCTGGGTGAGCGGCTACCGGCAGAGAGCAGCAGGGAACCTCAGTGGTGAGCCGCGGTGGCTCCCAGGGATCCGGCCAAGGAGCAGACGGGGGCTCCAGCACCGCAACGGGGTGGGAAATGCAGAGGGAGGTGGATTGTGTGGCTCCACGCCCTTCTCACTTCAACATCAGGCACGAAGCACAAGCTGGGTTGCCGAAACTCAGCTCCCACCCTGAACTCTCTCTGGGAGCACCTTGAATCTCGGCGGCTTGAGCAAGCACCGCCTGTTCCTGGCAACAATGGGACGAATCCACGGTCTTCAGGACTCACCCCAAACTATTAATGTGAGCACCAAGAGGGTCTCCTTACAGCTTGCACATATGAACCTTGCATGAACCCATAGCAACAAATTAGATGAAAAGCAGCAGACTGGGAGTCTGAAAAACAACAACATACTCTATGCAGCAGACCCGAGAAAATCCTCCAACTCTATTCTAGAACTAATCTTTAAACTCAGTTCATACCCTGAACTAACATAGTGAGAATGGGCTGGGGAGATTTCAAGCCCTTATACCAAGCATCGTAAGTTCGTCCAATGCCCAGCTGCAAGGGGTGGGGAATGGTAATACTGGAGATCAGGAGGAGGGAGGAGAAGAAAGGGCCTCTGGCATCGAGGCAACGGGACAGAGCTTAATGGGTCACCAAGGGCACCCCGATGGGCATGTGCCCTGTGGATGCTCCGCTGTGGGCCCTGCAGCTACTTCGCTGAGGGCCCCATGGCTGCTCCACTGAGCGCCCCACAGCTGCTCCACTGTGGGCCCCACAGCTGCTCCACTGAGGGCCCCATGGTGCTCTGCTGTGGGCCCTGCTGAGGGCACCCCACAGACTGGACCCGCCCCCACCCATAGCATGGCGATGGGCCAGAGCCGGGCAGTCTGCTGTGAGCATAGGTGCTTTTCCTCCTCCGACCATGGCAGTTTGTATATACCCATGTATGCTATAGTATACTCTGAGGTAGTTATATCTCTTCCCAAGGCGAGAGTCCAGGGGTATAGATAAACCCAGGAATACAGTTATTATCACAGGGAAGATGACTGATTGAGTGGTAGGGCAACGGAGATGAGGGAGGAGAAAATTGAATGATCAAATGGGCCATCAAGGGGCTGGGGGTATAGCTCAGTGGCATAAGTGCTTGCCTGGCAAGTGCAAGGTCCTGAGTTCGATCCCCGGTACCGGAAAAAAAAAAAAAGGAGGGAGGAATCTGGGCTGGGTATATGGCTCAGTGGAATAAGTGCCTGCCTGGCACGCACAAGGTCCTGAGTTCAATCCCCAGTACCACCAAAAAAAAAAAAAATCATAGAGCAAATGGGCCATCATCTGTGTAACTGAGTAACATGTGAAGATAACATTATGTAGGACAGCATCCAGAGCTAATTCCCTTCTATGTTCTCTATAATTTGTATTTCCTCAATCATTTTTGTATTAACAGAAGTGAAGATAACTTTACGTTATGCAGCATCCAATGCTGATTCCCTACTATCTTCTTCATAATTTGGTATTTCCTTTAATGTTTGTGTGTTTACTAGTGTGAAGATGACATTATGTAATACAGCATCCAGTGCTAATTCCCTGCTATGTTCTGTATAATTTTGTATTTTCGTTATTGTTTATGGCTTATTCTGGTTCATGTGTCTCCATTCTTTTGTCTTTAAAGTAAAAAAAAAATTTTTAATGTTTTCTTATTTTGTTTATACTTTTTTTCTTGGAGTTTTGTTAAAATCTAAAATGTTTGCGAAAGTCTCATGTGTTCTGTGGTGGGGCTTTGAGAGAGTGATTGGATCACGAGGGCCCTAAATTTATCAGTGGGTCTATCTACTGACGGATTTATAATTTGATATTATAAGGAGATGGTGAAGACTTTGGAGGCAGGGCTTAGACATATGACCTTGAGGGTTGTTTCTTATCACTAACCACTGCTCTTCTGCCTCTTTCCCTTTCTGTGTGTTTTCTGGATGCCATGGGAGTAGCTTTCCTACATCTCACCTACATCTTTCTGCCACGATGTTTCCACTTTGCTACAGGCCTCAAGCAGTAGATCCAGGCAGCTATGGACAGAGTCCTCTGAAACCATGAGCCAGTATAATCCTTTCCTTCTTCATACTGTTATTCTCAGGTATTTTATCACAGCAATGAGAAACTGACTAACACAAGCCTTCTGTATGCGTCTTTCCCTATCAGTCTGTCTCATGCAACAACTTACATCATTCATTCTACACATATTTACTTATTTATTCATTTATTACTTTATTATTACTATTATTATTTTTACTTTACAAAGAATAGGGGTTTATTTAGCTTATGGTCTGGAGGCTGGAAAGTTCAAAAGTATGATGCTGGCACCTACATCATAATGTGGTTGTTATGGTTTGTGTCTGCATGTCCCTCCAAATCCTCATGCAGTTGTGGGGTAGCTTTTAGAGTTTGTGACTGATCCATGGCCGAATGCTGGGATTATGGGTGTGAGAGCTATACCTGCCATAGGGCGGATAGTTTGCTGGGATTATGGGTGTGAGAGCTATACCTGCTGTAGGGTGGATAGTTTGCATATGTAAGGGAGAGAAAGAGGCTGCTGGTTGCCATTCCTCCCTTGTGCTGCTCTTGTTTTTGCTGTGTTCTGCCGCCATGAACTGTTGCCCTCTGCCATGTGCCACTCTGCCTCCGAACCAGCCAAGTATGGACTGAAACCTCCAAAACCTGTAAGCTAAATAAACCTTTCCTTCTTTCATTTTGGGCATCGGATATTTTGTCCCAGCAACAAGAAAAAAGTAACCAAGACAGTGGTGGAGGACATCACACTGGCAAGAACTCAACAAATATTTACTGATTATTTATCACAGGTGCTTGATACTGTTCTAGGTACTTGAGTAGCCTGAGTGAATAGAGTAATATCCCTGCAAGAGATGGTGTCTTAGTTACTTTTCTTAGCAAAATACCCAACATGTAAGTTAAAGAGGAAAGGTTTATTTGGCTCACCGTTTATAGATGTCTCAGTTCATAGTTGGTGGCTCCAAGTCAGGGTGGCATGGCGGAGGGGCATCACAGAGGAGAAACAATGCATGATGGCAAAGCAAGTCAGGCAAAAGGCAGCAAGCTGCAAGTAAGCAACATGTGACCTCATTAGCCCTGTTTCTGTCCCTTGTGTTTTTATCCAGGGTACCCACTCTTAGGATGGGTAGCACTCACCCCTAGGGTGGGGCACCCTTTGTCCTACCCAGCACTATGTGAGACCAAGCAGTGTACTAATTTAGTAATCATAGGATCACACACTCTAGATTCAGCCACCTCTCAAGAAGCCCCACATGAGGCTTTAGAGGGACTGAGACGGGTCCGTGAACAATAAACTCCCAAACAGCCAAATTAGTATTTAGCAGCACTTTTAATAGTTGAGCCCAGCGACAGCCCAACGACCCTTCCTCATGCCTCTGTTTCAAGGCTGAGAAATGAGAGCCCCGAGCCCATTGTATGCAGGGCTTATAAAGACAAAAACCACAATGAATACAGGTGTGTAGCAGGTATGTTATCCTTGGGTAAACTGTTTCTGGCAGAGACAGGCAATGCTCTTTGAGTTCTTTTTGAGAAAGAACAAGGAACCTTTAAACAGTAATTATGTTACCATACATGGACTTTAGCTGTTTGAGGTGAATCAGGGGTCAAGCATGGGGTCAGTCTAGCAAGCATCTGGGTACTTGGGCCATTACATTCCCCACTGGTTTTTGTTAATGAATCAAATCATAGATTCATCAGCTATATCCTCACTGGGGATGTTTTCATACCCAGTTCGGAGTATCATCAGTTTGACAGATTGAATCCTCCCTGAATATATCTTAGTAAGCAATTTATAATGCAGGGACCAACTGTAATCACTATAATAGTGTTAATGGTCCAGCTAAAGGTGTTATGAGGGTGGTTAACTGCAGGGAGGTCAAAAGCAAATTTTGGAACCAATTTTGTTCATGTCTCCTCTATTTATCTCTCTCTTGCAATCTCTTTCTTAGTTGGCCTAGACTTTCTCTGATCATTCCGGAATGGTTGGTATAGAAACAAGTTTCTCCTGGGGCTAGACACAATCCTCCTTGTTGTAGAAAAAGTAGGTCTAAACCTCCTCTGTTTTGCAAAACCATCTGAGCCAGTGACCCGAGAGACTCCTCTAGCTTATTGACTGACCGTTTTAAGGTAGCTAAATCTTGGTCTGTCTGTTGACTTAGTTCTTTATAATTTTGATCAGAAGTAACCAGAACAGCTGTCCCCAGTGCAGCTGATCCAGCCATGCCTATGCCCAGTCATGCCGGTATAAGGACAGGGTTCGCTCTCTTGACTCTAAGCAAACCAGTCAGGGCCAAATGCTGTCTACTTCCCTCCCCAGAATAATAAAGCACTTGGTGAAAAATGTGACACAAGACACACAGTTCTGGGGGTCTCTGTACAGCAACTTGATAAAACATACATGGTGTTATGCCAGCAGTACAAACAAACCAAGTTCTGTGAGGAGCTTCTAGATGTAAGCTGGGGGAGTAGGTTTGAGTTACATTATCAATTACATTGGCACAGATGTTAGCTTAGGGAGATTTTGACAAATTGTAAGTTTTAGTCTTAACACAAGTGCTTTTTTTTTTGTAAATCACCAAGGGTCAGAACACGTTTTTGAATAGTCCACTTAGCTGTGTCTTCTGGTTCCACAGGAACAGTCTTAATGTGAGAATGGTGAATCTAGTGACTCTTGTCAGTGACTGTGACAGCTGTTGGTGTGCTCAAGCTCCAGATTGAGCCGCCAAGGTGTTGCTGGGCTTTTCAGGAACTTCTTGATGTTCTTGGAACAGATGATGAGTGGACTGGAGGAAAGGCTGAAGGGCCTGTAGGGACTTAATAAGTTCTCCGTTAGTCATAGCTGCCAGCTTGTCATAATGGAGACAAGGAACCAGGGGAGGGGGTCGCCCATACAAGGCCTCAAAGGGAGTGATTCCCAGGATTAAGAGAGTGATTCCCAGGATTAAGGGAGTACATTGCACACACAGAAGGGCAAAAGGAAGGAGACTCACCCAGTTTTCTCCAGACTCTAAAGCCATTTTAGTAATGGCTTCCTTTATACTTCTGTTTATTCTTTTTACTAGTCCTGAACTTTGAGGTCTGTAGGCACAATGTAATTTTCAATTAATCTCCAAAGCTGTAGCTAGATTTTGGGTCACTTGAGCTATGAAAGCTGGGCCATTGTCAGACCCCAGAGATAAGGACAGGCCGAATCTGGGCACTGTCTCATATAGAAGCTTTTTGACCACAATAAGAGCAGACTCAGTGCAGGTAGGTAAAGCTTCTGTCCAGCCAGTGAAGGTGTCTATGAAAACTAGGAGGTATTTGTCTAATCCCATCTCAGTAAAGTCCAATTTCCAGTGGTCTCCAGGGTACAGTCTTCCTTGTCGGACTCACGAAGACTCTGTCTCATGGGACGCCATGGGGAACCTGCTGTCGTGACTCTCCGCAGCAACCCACCCTGTGTCTCCCAGACTAGGGTGTACTTTTATTTTTGCTCTTCTGTTTTGTTTGGCCCAAGTTCGCTCTGCAGGGCCAGTTTCTCCCTTATCCCCTTATCCGTTCACCCCTCACTTTTCGTTTTTTATGTTTGTTGTTGTTGTTGTTTTGTTTTTGTATTTTTGAGACAGGGTCTCACTATTCAGTTCAGACTGGCCTTGAGCTCACTTTGTAGCCCAGGCTGGTCTTGAACTTGCAATGATCCTCCTGCCTCAACCTTCCAGGTGCTGGGATTACAGGCGTGTGCCACCACACCTGGCTGCCCTCACTTTTCAAATAAACTTTTGATACCATTAGGAAGAAAAAAAGCAGCCGGGTATGGTGGTGAAGCCTATAATCCCAGCACTTAGAAGGCTCAGGCGGGAGGATCATTTCAAGTTTGAGGCCAGCCTGAGCTACAAAGTGAGCTCAGGACGAGCCTGAACTCTGAACTGCATAGCGAGACCCTGTCTCAAAAAGACCAAAAAAAAAGAAGAAGGAAAGATAAAGATAAAGATAGGGATGTAGCTCAGTGCGAAGTGCACGTGTTTCATCCCCAGTAGAAGCTATGTATATATATATTTCACTAAATCTTTAACGCAATCCAGGGGAAATATCATTAAGTGTTATTATTTCAGTTGTAATCAGTGAAGAAACGCAGGCTCCAGGAAATTACTAACTTGCTCACAATGCCACAGCAAGTCACTGGTTAAGGAGGAATTTAGTCTTAGGGCGGTCTGCCTCCGGAGTCTCCACTCTGTCAGCACAGGACATCTTGCACTTTACCATTCCCTGCCTGGAACCTCAACTCGCCCTGAAGTGGGGAGAGAAAACACAAAGCACACGCATCGCTGAAGAACTGCACCTGCCATGCGAGGAGGAGAAATGGTAACAGTTCTGTGTGTATCTGGACTTGTCCTTCTCTTATTATTTATTTAGTTGCACTGTTTAATCCGTCCTGCTTCTCAGATCCCATCTTGTCCTGAACAGTTCAGTCATTGACTGCAATTTGTGCTTTCTTGTTCTTGTGGGAACATAATTTCACTGGGGGTGAACTGTGAGCGCAAATACTGTGCTCTTGGCTCATTCTCTGAGAGAACTGGGATCTCCTCAGGAGCTCCTCACTCTCCTCCCACACAGCCTGCCCAGGCTGAGAGCTGTGCAGTCATGCTATGCCCAGAATACCATCCAGGTTCTTCCTGATCTTCCTGATTCTTCCTGAATTGATTTGCTGTCAGCATCCTTATTCTGTCCCAACTTAGTGTCCTGTTTTAGGTCATGCACAGATGTGGGTGTGCCTTTGTCAGGACCAAATCCTGACCTGGAAGGACATAGGGAGTGCTTTGCCTCTTTTGCATCTATATTGGTCACCCGTGTATCAGGAGAGCAGAGACCCAGCCTTTTATCCAAGGGTGAAGGGAAATCTTCACCCTGGGGAGCACTTCTAGCAGTGCATCTGGTCATACAGTTTTCTTGGGAAAAAAAGTGACCCAGATATGTGACTCTATGCCAATTCATGGGCTGTAGCCAATGGTCTGGCTGGATGGTCAGGGAACTGCATGAAATGAGTAGAAAATTGGTTACAAAGACATTTTTTTTTTTTTTGCGGTACTGGGGATCGAACTCAGGACCCTGCGCTTAGCTAGGCAAGCGCTTATTCCACTGAGCTATATCCCCAACCTACAAAGACATTTGGAGAACAGATATGTGGGAGACATCTCCATGTGGGCAAAGGATGTGAAGATATTTGTGTTTCATGTAATGGTCACCAAAAGGTGACCTCAGCAGAGGAGGACTTTAATAATCAAGTAGGTAGGATGACCTGTTCTGTGGCTAGAGATCAACCTCCTTCCTCACCCACCCCTGTCATTGCCCAGTGGGCTCATGAAAAAAACCACCCCTGGGGACAGAAAAGGAGGTTATACATGGGCTCAGCAGCACAGGTTCCACTTCCCAAGGATGACATGGCTGCAGCCACTGGTGAACGCTCAGTCTGACAGTAGCAGAGACCAAAACTGAGTCCCTGGTATGGCACCATTCCCCATGTCTCTGGGGGGTACTTCCAGAGACGATTGGCACTTGGGCCAGCAAAATGAGGGGGGAAGACCCACTGTGATTGTGGGTGGCAACATTCATCAGACCTGCAGCCTGGGTGGAATACAAGGGAAAGTAAAAGGAAGTTGCTGCGAATTTTTTAGAAGCTCTGTTCTGCTTGAACAGGTGCATCTTTTGCTACTGCTGCGGCCTGTGGACATCAGGCTGCACTGTCTTCAGCTTTCCAGGGCGCGCTCATTCTAGCGACTCTTCAGGGGCCTTCTAGGTGTTTATTCTTCCCTGATCTTTCTTTGCTTGTGGCTTCCAGCTTTGGGGGCTGAGCAGCACCTGGATCTTCCAGCTCTCCAGCACACTTGCGGCTTCTGATCCTGTAAGCCTAAGTGCTCAAATCCCCTAGGATAATTATATGTATTTTTCTAGTGACTCTATTGCTCTAGAGAACCCTAACCAGCCTAGGAGGCTAGTAGAATAATCCATCCTGTGGGTCTCTTGGGGAAAATCCCGGGCGAATTGGCTTCCTAGTTCACCAAAGAGTGCCAGTAATTCCAGGAACATGTGATTCATCAAGTTTATTTAGGTAGTCAGGGTTCAACCAAGGTTTTTATGCTGAGCTACAAACCTTACCCTTTTAGGGCATTTTTAAACTTTTGAGACAGTGTCTCACTATGTTGCTAAATTGTCCAGGCTGGGCTTGAATTTATAATTTTCGTGCAGCCTCAGCTGACTGAGATTACAGGTGTGAACCACCACATCTGGCTCATCAAGGACTTTTTATAACAATCTACTATAAGAAGCAAAGAAGTTTCTGTGGGGGGCCAGTTGCCATAGGGCAGAGTACCTTAATAGGATGAGTAATGGTGTAATAGGGATGTGAGGAAAGACACCCCAAATGAGTTGTGGAAGTGGGGAGTGATCAAGGATCATAGCACAGAGTCAGCACTGATGGAGGCTTTGAGGCCTGGAAGAACATCATTGTTCAGAAGTTAACCTGATGGGTTGTCAGCAAGGGTTTAGAAATAGAGTAAAAGGGAGAAGCTCTTGCTGCTTCCTGCCTGCCAAGCCATGAACCATTTCTCCTCTGCAATGCCACCCTGCCTTCAAGCCAGCTGACTATGAACTGAAACCTCTGCAAACTGTGACCTACAATAAATCTTTCTCCCTTAATTTTGGGTGTCAGGTATTTTGTCTTAGCAACAAAAAAAAAAAGTAATTAAGACAGATATGAAGTCGACACTGGACATGCAAACCTGAAGCTTAAGAGAGAAGACCAGATTAGAGATGCAAATACAGAACCCATCAGCAAACAAAGTGTAGCATGAAGCCATCAGATTTCCCAGAGAGAGTACAGTACAGTAGGATAAAAGACAGAGGCTAAGTGATGACCACAGGGAAAGCTGCATTTAATAGATAAGAAAGGAAGAGAGGTCCATAAAGGAAATTTTAAAAGAATAACTAGAAAGCAGGAGAAAAACAAGTCATGGCAGTGCTCTTATTCCACAGGAAAAATAATTTCTATAAAATCCAGAAAAAGTGACCATGAAATTTACAATTGCCCACTGGTGACCATACTGAGAGCAATCTCAGTTCCTGATTGCAAAGGACTGAGGAATCCATAGCAAAGAGAAAATTCTTGTAAATTTAATGACAGTGTGAGAAAGGTGCTGAAAGATCACAAATTCCTTCATAGAAAGCGAAGTAACCTACTGAAAGGGAAGTTTGTGGGTTTAGAGACTGTTCATGGGGCCAGGTATGTGATAGTTGTGCAGAGAAAGAAAATCTTTGAATACTGTTTCTTGTCAAATTCTTAACTCAGTATTATACTTTTCCATGCTAAATTTTGTGTGAAAAATCCTGTCATTTCCTCTTTTTTGGTTTTTGAGACAAGGCCTTGCTACTTAGTTCAGGTCGTCTTTGAACTTACTATGTAGCTCAGGCTGGCTTCAAACTCACAGCCATCCTCCTGCCTCAGCCTCCTGAATGCTGAGCATGCAACGTCACATCTAGCTCTCTGCCTTCATTCTTTAAAAACCACCTTGACTGTAGTTTGGCATTTTTCTCTATGTAACAATTACTTTTATTTTTTTTTTATTTTTATTTTTTTATTTTTTTTTTTGTCTTTTTGAGAGAGGGTCTCACTATGCAGTTGAGGCTGGCCTTGAGCTCACTTTGTAGCCCAGGCTGGTCTTGAACTCACAAAGATCCTCCTGCCTCAGCCTCCCAAGTGCTGGGATTACAGGCATGCGCCACCACGCCCGGCTAACAATTACTTTTAAAAAAATTACCAGTGACTCATGTTTTAACTAATATATGTTGTGCCTCTGATATTATTTATTTAAAAGGAGCAAAATGGAGGATAGATATTGGGAAGGGAAGAGAACAAGGGAAGGGGTGGGGAAAAGGGAGGAAGGAAATAGGGATTTAAAAAAGGATGAAAGGAAATATAGAAACCAAGCTTTTGTAAATGGGGAGGAGAAGAAGGGTTGAAGGGACGAGCGAGAAATAGGAAAAGATAGAAGAATTAAGGCATATTATGTACAAGTACAAATTCCCTATGATGAATGTGATCATGATGTGTGGCAAACATGTACCAATAAAGATTAATTAAAAAATAAGAGAAAATTGTTTGATACTAGTTTTGGGGGAGTAGGTATCACAAATTGAATCTAAGGCCTCAGAGATTCTAGGAAAGTGCTCTACCATTGAGCTACACTCCTAGCCTTACTCCTGATTTTTTTCTTTTAGCTTTTATGCCTGATATTCTTAACAATATACTCTATGATTTTGTCTAAATAATATGATTCTGACTCCTGACAGTGAGACGAAGATGTGAGCTGTATTTTCTTCCAACCTCAGTAGAATGTGGGAGAGTTAATAAAGTGAGATTATAAGGGACAAAGACCACCTCTGACGTAGTAGCTATAATTATAGCATCTTCCCGATAGAATTGTTGCAGGGATTGAGTGAAATAATGAGGATTAAATTAGGTGTGTATATAAAATTCTCCCTCTATCTTCCCTCCCTTCTCCTCCCCTCCTCCCCTCTCTCATCTTCTTTGTTCTGGCCACTGAAGCCAAGACCTGGAGGTTGCTAGCGTGCTAAACTCTACACTGCAGCCCAATGCTTGCAAAATCCTTAATAAGTACGTATTAGTCATGCTAGTTTGAAGAAGAGCAAACTAATATTTAACAAGTGAAAAAAAAGAGTTATTTTGAGTGCTTAGAAAAACTCCTGGTGATTATGAGATTATGTCTGGAGATTGCTTCAGAAATAATCTGCTGGGCATGGTGAGTACACCTGTAATCCTACCTACTCTGGAGTTTGAGGCGGGAAGGTAGTAAGTTCAGGACAAGTCTAGGCAGCCTGACATACCCTATCACAAAAACAGATTTAAAATGGCAGGCGATGTGTTTCGGTGCTCCCTGGGTTCACTCTCCAACACCACAGAAACACGCAAGTATCCCCTCAAAAAAGAACCCCACCCCAAAACAACCAGCCAAACAAAAACTTCTGTATTGGGAGTGGGGAGGGAAGTGGGCCATGTTCTTGAAACTAGGCAGTTATTCCTCTAATTTTGTATACACCTTGAAGTCTCGCAATAAAAACTATGGTTTGTTTTGCTCTATTTATTTGTGTCGACGACACTGTACAATTGTAAACCAAAATGTCAGAAAACTTTGCGACACCCCACTCCACTCCCCAAGGTAGGGAAGCAATGCAAGGAAGACTTGATTTGAAATAGAAATGACTGGATTTGACGCCTTGCATAATATCATAAGTGGATGTCATGTTAATAACTAGTCTCAGAATATCGTTTTCTAGTCCAGCATACTTCACGAGAGCGGTCCAAGTTCACGCATCACTAGAAAACTACAAGTCCTAGGGTGCATCGCGCGCGAAGCGTCACAGCGAGGACCTCGCGTCCCTGAGCGGGTGGCCCTCGCCTCATGTGAACTGGAATGGGCCCTATGAAAACTGATGACTGTGACTCAGAGTCGATTGGGAGTGCCTGGATCGGCGCGGGTGCTGCTGGCAGGGCACAGCGTGGTTCCTTTCTGTGCAGGCGTTTTCCCGGGCAGCCCCGCTCTCGCCTGGGGCCTCCATGCGGCGGGAGGCCCCACAGTGCGCCTCCAAGATGGCGACGCCATTGGCGGTAAATTCGGGTGAGTGCGGCTGGGGAGAAAGGAGGCGCGGGGGAGAGCAGTGACAGGTTCTTCGGTGAGAGACCCCCGCTGGGAGATCCTGGGAGCCCAGACTCCCCCTTGTGTGCGGCGCCTGCTTGGCCACGGCTCCAGGCCTAGCTTCCTGCCCCTCCCCAGTTTGAATGGCTCGAGCTGGCCCTGCGGCTCCTGCCCTCGCGTTGGAGTTTGAGAGGCGCGGAAGAGGGACACGGGCGGCTCGACCCTGGCATGTGGACTCTAGCCGTCCAGGGCTGAACCCGGTTCCTCCTACCCTCCAACTCCGTTGTGTATCTGAGGCCCAGATTTCGCCCGGATACATGGTACCGAAGCCAGAATATCTGGGATCTTTTCAGCCCCGAGCGGAATCTGGAAACTCCCATCTCCGAGCGAGCACCCGGAGCCCTCTCGGGGTGGAGAGGGTCCTCCAGGCTGCGGGGTCACGGCTTATGAAACCTCCAGCCGGCCGGTGGAAGGGGGTGTCCCGGGCTGGGAAGAGCTAGCTCTGCGGCTGGAGTCCGCCGTAGACGCTCCAGCACCTTTGTGGCCGTGGGCTTTCGGGGTGAGGTGGAATCTAGGAAGCAGTGATGGAACTAGGGAGACTGGGGTGATTCGAAAGCCCCAGGATGCTCTAAAGAGTGCCTGCGTTTTGATTGTCACAATCTTGGAGTGCGTGCTGGCCCTTACCTAGTAGGCAGGGCAAGTGACGAAAGCCCTGCCCGGGGCGAAGCAGTGCTGTCAGCACCATTTCCTGCTCGAAATCAGTGCCTCGGCGGACTCGCTTAACTCTGTAGGCACCTTTAGAATTTCTGTGCGGTAAATGCTCCTAGAGCATCTCATTCAAGAGGACTCATCTCCTGGTACTTTTTCTGGTTTTGTACAGTGTTTTGGTTTTTGTTTTGTGTTATTACTGATTCAGCTTCCCACAAGTCTGGGTTTTGTAAGTGAAACTATTTTAGAACGTCAGGCATCATTTTATAATAACGGGGGTTATGCTTGTTGAGCACCGACGGTCTCCCAGCTCCGGGGCTAGTGTTGTACTTGCAGTGAGTATCTCGTGCTCTTTATACCCCAAGAAGTAAGTCTTCGTCCGCCCCCGCACTGAGGAGTGAACCCAAGGTCTTGGTACTGCGCTAATTCCCAGCCCACTTTAAAAAAAAAATTGTTAGTACATGTTTTCAGTTCATGCAGCGTGCAATCATTTTGGGAAGTGGTTACACGTACAGAGCATAGGTTTGTTTCTTCTCTTTAAGTACCCCCCCACCCACTTTTTATTTTGAGACAGGGTCCCGCTGAAATGCACAGGTGGGCCTTGAATTTGTGATCTTCCTGCCTCAGCTTGCCATAGTGTTAGGATTGCAGGTCTGCGCCTAGACTCCTGGCCAGTAGCTGCTGTTACATACGTTACAGATTTAGGAATAGAGGCTTTGTTGCTTAATTTACCCAAAGTTAAACAGAAACATAAATTACTAAAGGAATAGGGAAAAGTCTCCCAACAGCTGAAAGGAGGCAACATTGTACAATAAAGCCTTGTGTAAGTGTTGTTTGTGTGCGTGCTGGGGATTAAGCCCACAGCCTCAGAGCCTGTGAAGCCTGGGCTCTGCCACAAGGTATACTCCTGTCCCAGTTGTGGGCCACTCCCCTGCCTGGCACTGGGGATTAACCTGGGGTCTTTCAAAAGAGGTACCTCCCCAGCCTTCCTTTTTTTTTTTTTTGGCCCCTCCTATTCTTTATTTTGAGACAGGGTCTTGGTAAATTGCTAAATGTCTCAGGCAGGGCTTGAATTCGTGATGCTCCTGCCTCAGCTTCCCAGAATGGTGAATTTAGGATTTAATACACCGTGTGGGGATTATGACTTGGAGGCTCTCAAATTCATGCCTAGCCCGCATAATTTAGCAGGATTTTATTGCCAAGTAAATCTGGATGTTTTCCTAATCCTGCTTTTTATTTAGATATTAGAGAAGGGAGGGGAGGCAGTTACTTGTATTGAGTGCTGATGATATGGCAGGTTTGTAGCGTGCATTTTACCTAGTTTTCCTCAGCCTTAGGAACAGGTGGTGACCCACTTCTGTACAAAAGGAAACTGCAAAGCAGTTCTTTAAAATCAGTCAATCAATCAAGAAAAGGTTCTTCTCATTTTTAGTCACATACTAAAAAGGTGGTAAGATCAGGTTCAGTTACTACTCCAGTTTAGTCAGGATTTATTTGATTTTATATTAAGAAAACATGCTTATATTGTTCCCTGAGAATTCCAATAAACTATGCTTTTATATTTTTGTTTTCTGTTTGTAACTCCTTGTATTAAAAAGTAGTCACAAGTGGACAAGTAGACAGTAACTTACATTATTTTCCACATGTATGTTTTGTTTGATGCTGGTTTTATTTCTTTTTCCTTTAAGCTGCTAGTCTGTGGGGTCCTTACAAAGACATTTGGCAGACAGTGGGAAATGCTCTCTGGAGAAGACAACCTGAAGCTGTCCACCTTCTGGACATGATTTTGAAGAAACACAAACCTGACTTCATCTCACTGTTCAAAAACCCGGTAGTAGGGCATTTTCTTTTTTGCTCTTAGATTCACCTTTTTGGTTTTTTTTTTTAAAGGCTAAAGCAGCAGTAGACTCTTAATGTATGTAAATAAAATGTTACTTGACCTGTGCCGGTGATTCAAGTTGTCTTTTAAACTACAACTTCTCCTGGGAGCAGTTATTGTCTTCTTTTTGTTTTCTAAAAGTTACTATTGAATTTATCTAGAGGTAATAGATAAACTTAGTAATATTTAAAGAAAATTTAAGACATTCAGTATATTCCAGAAATACTAGCTGTTTTAGAATTTCTGGTCTACAGTTAATGTAATATGCCTGTGCTTTATTAGATACATTTTTGCATGAGTGTAATATTTTGGAAGTTGTGTTAGCTGATACCCTTTGCAAGTAGCAAGAAAGTAAGTCAGTGGAGGACATTGACTCTTCACTGTTTAACAGTTTGCTTTTTTTTTTTTTTTGTGGTACTGGAGATTGAACCCAGGGTCTTCACACTGAATGACATCTGTTATGCTGTTAAAATTTTCTATTTTGAGATGGTCTCTCTCTAAATCGCTGGCTCTAATTTGTGATCCTTCTGCTTTAGCCTCCCAGAGTGCTTGCATTTGTGTACCACCAATCCTGGCTTACAGATTTGCTTTTCTGTGCTAACCTGAGCATCTAAGAACCACTTATGGGATATGTTAGAAGATACGGCTTTTGAGATTTTTTGGCTTTTGTTAGTAGAAAGAGCCGCAGCAGCAAGCTTGGGAGCCAGCTGAGCTTTGCTCCAGTCTGGGTTCTACAACTAGACTTGTGTGTGACCACGAGCAAGTTACCTGGTTGAATTAGATGCCACATTTTCTTTATGTCATAGATGATCTGGTTTAAATCATCTATGTACTTTTCTTAAGGTTTAAAAAAAATTTATTGAGTTTATATAATGATCACATTCATTATAGGGAATTTGTACATATACATGGTATAACTTAATTCTTTTTTTATCCCATTCCAATTTTTTGAGGCTTTTTTGTTTTAGAGACAGAGTCTTGCTCTGTAATTGAGGTTGCCTTTGAACTTACTATGTAGCCCAGGCTGGCCTCAAACTCATGATGTTTCTCCTGCCTCAGCCTCTTGCGTGCTGGGATTACAGGCATGTGCCACCACACTAGGCTTAAAGTTTTAAGGTTTTGTATTTTTTAAAAACCCTGAAAGATTTTTTTCCTTGCTAAGTTGCTAAATTTTTAATTTTTATCAGTACATGGTGTGGTACTAATTTTTAAGATTTAAGTTCTATCAGATAATTTTGTGTTATATGTCATTTGTTAAACCATTTGAATAAAAAAAACTTAAATACATTTTTAGTATCAACACTGATTTACTGTGCAGAGTAATTCAACAATTCACATATATTTTGTTATTTTCCACTTGAATATCTTAATGTTTTTATTTGTTAGGTATATAATAGGAAAAATTCTTTGGAAATGCAGAAAATAGAGTGCTATTTTGTATATTTTCTCTTAATTTTGTAGTTCATAGTTTAGCAGAAACAGTTTATTGAGAAAGTAGTATTAGGCTAAAAGGTTGAAGGTAATGTAAAATGTTACCATGTGAAGGTCTAATTCTAAGATCACCTGATAAGAAATACTTGGACTCATTATATTATTGGTTTGTATTATAAATAAAGTTCTGTAAGTACCAGTGTAGGAAGTGGACTCCAGGATACTATTTTCATTACTTGATTATAATTTTACAGCCAAAAAATGTCCAGCAGCACGAGATGGTTCAGAAAGCCAGTACTGAAGGAGTTGCCATCCAGGGTCAACAGGGAACTCGACCTCTTCCTGAAAAGCTCATTAAAGAAGCCTTTATTCTCAGCGACCTTTTTAATATTGGAGAATTAGCAGCTGTTGAGCTTCTCCTTGCTGGTAGGTTGACATTTACTGTAGTAAGGTCATGCTGAATTATAAAATTATGTGCTTATAGTTTTAAAACACTGAATTTGTAGATTCCAAAATAGCTTCTCAGGATATAAATTATTTGACATGGAGATAATTGACAATAGCATATTCAAAATTTATTTTACTTTGATTAAAGCGAAGGCTTTAGCTTAATGGTCAGAGTTGTTAAAAATAATTGAACTGCTTTAGGGTAGGCTTTTCATTGGTAATGTACTAGAAATTCAGTGTATTCAGTCAGGTTTGTGCACAATTCAGTTATGGACTAGAAGGGGGTTAGTTAGCTAGAGCTTGGATTATGCAGAGAAACATTCACAAACATGGTAAGGTTTAAGCTAAATGTTGCAAAGTGAGTAAACTTTTGTTTCAGGCGGAATGGAGATGCTTAGAGGACAAAGGCCAGGGGCAGAAAAAGTTACCTGTACCCAGAGACAGCAAGGTGACAGGTTAGGGAACCAAAGGGAGTTCTGTGGAGGAACGAGAGGGGGAAGGGAGAAGGGAATGGTAGGGGGTAACTGAAACTAGCAGGGTGTGCTCAGTAAGGAAAGGTTGGGCACACTTGGAGGCGGCAGGTTATAGTGTGAGTGACCACAGAATGAAGAAGATTCTTTTTAGAAAAGACTGAGAGAAGAAATTTCCAACTGTTTGAAAGATTTCATGTTAGCAAAAGCAAGGGCATTAAACAGAATTGGATTCAGTAGACTGGAGTGGGACCAAAAGATTCATACCTAGCAAAAGAAATCAACAGGTAAAAGGGAAATTGAGAGTTTGAAAGGCCTTCTCTCCTTCTGCTCCCATTCCCCCTCTCACTGGTATGGTGATTTTCCTTTTTTTTTTAATGTGGTGACTGTTTGCTAAATTGTTTCTCACTGTTCTTACTAGGAGAGCATCAGCAGCCACATTTTCCTGGCCTCACAAGAGGATTAGTGGCTGTTCTGTTGTACTGGGACGGAAAGCGGTGCATTGCCAATTCCCTGAAAGCCTTAATACAGTCTAGACGAGGGAAGACATGGACTTTAGAACTCAGGTCTGCTTTTTTCTTGGGATTTCAGAGCTTAATTTGAAATTATTTGAAGAATTACAATCTTAGAAATAATACAAGCTTCCCCTTAGTGTGTGCAGTTTCAGTAAAATATGTAACATGCTGGGTGATATATTTCCTACTCTTCAAACTGACATACCAGTTTAAACCTACTTTATTTTGTTTATAAGTAATTATGTTCACAAGGTTACTGAAGCTCAGTGATCTAGAAGGATAAAAAGGTTGTAATTCATCCTCTTGTTTTCAATAATGTGTTGTAGTCAAAAGAGCATTTGCAGTATCGGTTAGTGTGAGGAAGTAGAAGCATTATTGTTCAATATAGCTTTGTTTCTTTTCATTACAGCCCAGAGCTGGTTTCCATGACAACACACTTTACAGATGAGCTGATGGAGCAAGGACTGACTTACAAAGTTCTTACTCTGGTGTCACAGATTGATGTAAATAATGAGTTTGAGAAACTGCAGCGAGACAGAGGTCTGGGCAGTGAAAAACATCGCAAAGAGGCAAGGATTCCATGAGATGAATTCATAGGTTATCTGTGTCAAATCTCAGGCAGAAAAAGTCATGACTTGAAGTCTTGTTATGTAGGCAAAAAAATTAATAATGCATTTCAAAGTCTGTAGTTGGCAGTGTCCATGAAATCGACTTGAGATTATTTCAGTTGCTGTGTGGTCATTTATATGCCATTCTAGCTTTTTCTGGGATGAACTCTTTCAGGAATTGGTCACCCCGATTTCTAAAGAAGTTAAAGGGAATGGGGAGTGAACAGCAGGATTTGTTCAGAATCTCAGAGATGAGATTTTAAGTTTACTTGAGGATTCAAATGGGTTTATGTTGTTAGGCTTTATAAACAATAGCTTGCATTATATACTAAGTGTAGGATTCACTGTAATTTATTTAAATTGATTGATCATATATTTTTATTTCTAGGTTTCCGATCTCATCAAAGAGTGTAGGCAGTCTTTGGCAGAAAGTCTTTTTGCCTGGGCTTGCCAGTCTCCGTTAGGCAAAGATGATACCCTCCTCCTTATTGGCCATTTGGAGAGAGTTACAGTGGAGGCCAATGGCTCACTGGATGCAGTGAATCTGGCTCTTCTCATGGCTCTTCTGTACTGTTTTGACATCAGTTTTATAGAACAAAGCACAGAGGAACGAGATGGTATTGATTTTATACCTTTAATACATTTATTTTTAAAAATCAGATTTAAAAGTATGGAAGTATCATTCAAGATGGATGATGTAAGATCATTTAAGGCTTGGATCATAGCTCTGTTAGAGTGCCTGCTTACTGTGTACAAGCCTGAGCTGGACTCCAGCACCATGTAAAATATCCAACTCTGCTGTTACCAGGGGATTTATTTCTTTAGAGGTGTGGAATGGAGGTAATAAAGATTATTTAATATGTGTTCATGAGGTACACATGCCTGTGGCTTGCATTTTTACTATTTATTGATGTTTTAAAATCTTTCATTAAAAGATAGAATTTTGTTTAATTTCTATAATATTTCATCTTTGACTTAAAATTTTTATGAAGTAGATAAAACTTTAGATAGTATTTATATTTTAGAATTATATGTAGAAAAGTGAGTGGCTCTTTCTTAAAATTTCTGTTACATTCATAAAAACCATTCAAAGTAGTACAATTAAAGTTTAGTATTGTCTATTTCCTCTTTCATTTAGTTTGTGTACAACCCTTAACGGTAGTATACTTCTTGTGTGGTAAATGGAAAATGCGCAGGTTTTCTGACTTAGACATTCTTTGTGTCAGAAATGAGGATTTATGGACTCTTTGGGAGTGTCCTCTGTTTTTCTGTTTTCAGATGTGATTCATCAGCTTCCACTGCTGACAGAGAGACAGTACATCGCCACAATTCACTCTCGTCTTCAGGACTCGCAGCCGTGGAAGCTGCCTGGGCTACAGGCTACCGTTAGACTCGCCTGGGCACTGGCACTCCGGGGAGTATCTCAGCTACCCGATGTGACAGGTAAATTGATGGTAATTTTGGTAAGAGAAAGCAGTGTTAGCAACATTTAATGCAGTTTTTGAAGAGGTGTTTTCTTTGACATGTGTAATAAGGGTAAGCATAGGAGGATGTCTAGAGTTCATAGGAGAAGAAACTTTGGAAAGTAGTACTGGAGTACTTTTTTCCCCCTTTATCTCCCAAAATTATATGAATTAGTTCTCTTTTTTAATTGAGTGACGAAGCTCTTTTGCCTTTTTTTCTTTTCTTTTTGAGACAGGGTTTTGTTATACAGTTCAGGCTGGACTTCAACTCACTTTGCAGCCTAATCTGGCCTCAAACTCGAAGCAGTCCTCTTGCCTCAGCCTCCTAAGTGCTGGGATTACAGGCATGTGCCATCATGCCTGGCCTTCTTTTGCCTTAGAGTAAGAGTTTAACAGTTTAACATTGAAATAATGATATAACATTCTTTCTTTATTTTTTTATTTTTTTTTTTGAGATGCCAGGAGTTGAACCCAGGGTTTCAGTCATACATGCTAGGCAGCACCAACCCTAAATAAAATATGTTTTAAACTAAAATTTACTATAAGCTTCATTTTTATACATTTTCCTTCTTGATTTGTTTAGACAAACTAGTATTTTCATTGTATCAAATTAAAAATTCATTAATTTTTAAAAGCGGATGCTTGGGATTTAGAAAGGAAATACATGATTAGTCAAGAACAGACATGGAATTCTGACTTTAATAATGGATACCTTGTGCTATTTTGATTCATGTAGTTTGTGTGTCTCTTTGGTTTTCCTTTTTGAGACAAGATCTCTCTATATCATTTGGGCTGGCCTTGAACTTGCAGATTCCTCCTGCCTTAGCCTCCTTGAGTATTGGTTTTAATAGGCTTGTGCTACTGTGCTTAGCTTAGATTGACGTAGTTGTCATACTAATAATAGTTCTCCCTAACAGGATAGTCTGCTTTCATTGTAATTTTTTTTTTAAGAGTAAGAAAATTTATTGAAGAAATGGTATGGGGAATGGGAAATAGGAATAGCTCCTAAGGGACAGGAGGGGTCCCAAATGGGTTGCCCTTGTGGTATTTTGAAGCCTGAAGAATTGTCCTTTTGTAGGTTTTATGGTGCCTCTAGAGAGGCTTTATCTCGCTTTCCTTGTCAGCACTGCTTTCCTGTCTCAGAGTGTCCACAGACTCCAGCATTTACCAACAGTGTAATCCCACACTTCGCTCATGCTGCTCCAAAGAGGGTTGCAGGAAAACTTTTTTGTTCAATGCCACTTTTTAAAATATTGTCAAATAGATACCCAGTTAGACTTTTATATTCATGTACAAATTCTATTCTCAACTACAGATACCCTTTTCTCTCATTTAATCTTTATTTCAGTACTTTTAAATAAAATTGTCCTTTAAACTTTCATGTGCCTGTGTAATAATAAAAATTTTATATCATAATTTCTCATACTATTACCCTAGTCCTCAGAGTTGTGGTAGAGTAGTAATAGTTTGCTGTAGAATAATAGGTAAGAAAAGCCTAGGAATCATAGCCTTAGTTTCAAGTCCTTGATTTTTGACTAAACTCTGGTTTTGTATGTGTTTCCTTTTTTTTTTTTTCCCCTGGTGTGGAGATTGAATCCAGGGCTTTCGCATTGACCTATATATTCCCAGCCTTTTTATTTTTTATTTTGAGACAGCATCTTGCTAAATTGCCCAGACAGGGCTTCAACAGGTTATTCTCCTGCCCAAGAGTCTCAGCTTGCTAGAATTACAGGCATGTACTACCATGTGCATCTGCTTATATCCTTTTATAAACTTTAATAATTAAGAGTAATAGTGTTTTGTTTTTGTGGTGCTGGGGTTTGGGCTTGCTAGGTACATGTCCTACCACTAAGCTGTGCTGGAGCCCTAAGAATTTTTTTAACCATAAAAATTGTTAGTCATGTTTAGCTAATGTTAGTAATTTTAATATCACTAGATATGCATACTTTATTTCAAAATAGAGAATAAATAAACCCATTTATTTTCATGAGGTTGTCTCTGCCCTGGCATATGTGTATATTCTTGCCTTTTTTTGAGGCAGTGAAAATGTACTTTTAGGAACAGTATGTATTTGGTCTGACATTCCAACAGAATAAGGTGTGGCAGTTCTCTTCCAAAGCTGAACTGACATAGAGTTACGTAGAAATTTTATATTTCAAAATTAAAAGGAATAATCACCAATTTTTTTTCTTGAAGTCATACCCGGCCTCTCTGGATTAAACTATCAACTTCCAGTCTGTCTAGAACAAGGAGGATGACCTGTACCTTTCAAATACAGGCCCTGACCACATTGTAGAAAACCCTGGGCTAAAGACTCAGTGTCTTCAGCACCTGAAGGGCAAAGGAGGAAGAAGAATGTGTGGAGGCAAACAGACATGCCCGTTCATTGCAGTGTAGAGACTATATTGGGGTCTTTTCTCCAGAAACAAGACTGCACAAAAGATAAAAATAAAAAGGAAAGCCAAAGTCCTTTTCACTGCATTAATGAGACAATTGTACATTTGACTACTTACTGTTTATTTGACCTTGAGAAATTATTTTTGAAGATATAATAATGGTATTTTATGTATGTGCAGATTTTTTAAAAAATCGAGTTAAGTCTTGAAATATGGATAAAATTGCTTGGAATTGCTCCAGTGTAATGTGGGTGGAGAAAGGGAGGATACAGGTGAAATGAATTGGTAATATTGAAATGAGGTGATGGGTGTGTAGAATTTTATGAGTCTCTGTCTATAGATGATCTATTTGAAGATTCCTAAGCAAAATGTTAAAAATTATAAGTAGGCCAGTTTATCTTTAGGTTTTCAAGCTTGGCTATCAGGTTTCCAATTAACAGTTGTTTAACTAGTCATGTTCAGTCTTCACTCATTCTTTTGAAGACTTTTTCAAATAACCTACAAGGTTTCATTGGGATTAAAGCCTTAGAGTTGGGTATAGTGTGATGTACCTGTAATACCAGCTGCTCCAGAGGCTGAGGTAGGAGGGTTATAAATTCAAGGCGTTTTGGGAATCAGTCCCCAGTACTACCAAAAAAAGTACCTTACCTTCATTGTCGTGTTAATGTTTAGATGATAGCTCTCTTCCTCTGTCCATATTACATTGCTCATCTCTAAATTAGTTTTCATTGTTCATTATTATGAAGAGCTTGAGTTTTTCTCTTGCAGTTTTTCAGTAGTTCTTTGGTGTTTATGAGTCAAGTACAATTGTACATAGTCTCATTTTGTGTGTTACACATGATAGAAGGGTGAGAAGATGTCTGAAATAGGAGCCATCCACAGAATATTGTGGGATAGAACCTGAACTAATGACTTTTCTTCTATCTTCTTTTCTAAATATATGTCTAGCACTGGCTGAGTTCACAGAAGCAGATGAAACAATGGCAGAGCTTGCAATTGCTGACAGTGTTTTCCTGTTTCTCACCGAATCGGTGGTGGTGTCAGAAACCTTCTATCAGGAAGAATTTTATCTTCGTAGAACCCATAATCTTATCACAGATTTCCTTGCACTTATGCCAATGAAAGTAAGTATAATAATGTAGGATTAGTGAACAGTAATAGAAGAATTTTTATAAAATAGTCTAAAATATTTAAAATGAATATAAATCTTTTAGTGTGGAGTGAAATTTGGTAATACTAAGTTTGTAGCTCAGGAAAATGAAATAATATAAGCCCTGTTAACTGAAATAAATCATCGAGTGGAAATACTCAACATTGAGAATGGTTAATAATGCAAAAATACATGAGTGAAAATGCTTGTGTGGGGAAAATATTAACAACCCCTTGCTATGCAAGGGGTTGGTGCTGCCGTCTGACCATGAGTTCCGTAACTATAGATGCAACCAACTATGGGTCACATGTACTTGAGAACAGCAAACTGCATTTGTACTGAACATACATATACCCTACTCTTGTTATTCCTCAAGTGTTATACCAACTATTTGTACAATGTTTGCATTGTATTTTAGATACTAGAAGTAATTTAGAGATGACAAAATAGATGGGGAGATATGCATAAGTTATGTGCATATACTACATTATTTTAGATTATGCACTTGTAGGTCTGTAGATTTTGATATCTGATGCATGTGGAGGGGTGGGTTGGGTTGCTGAAGTCAGTCCGTGAATGCCAAGGGATGGGTGTATTCTTAACATGATTTGGAAGAGGTACAGTGTAAAATTTCATTGTATGGGTAATTGTTTATAGAATCTTAATTACAGTGTATAAATGGGTTTCAGTGTAAATACCGGCGAAGTAATGAATTCCAGAAAGCAGTGGAAAGGCTGTTTTTGAGTAGATGGCCTATGATGTACCTGTGATCCCCAAAGGGTTGTTGGAGCCATTTCAGATGGTCCTTCCCATTATATGTTATGTGTGCCATTGTGTGTCAAAGAAGCCGCCAACAGGGTGGTAGGAAGTAAATGAAAAAGCTTTCTTTTTTCTACCCATTTATGGTATATGTCATAAAACTTTCTTGTATACAAATTTAAAAGGAAGGATTTACATTTATAATATATTATGCAGGTCTGATACCATATCCTCTGAAAAACATAAAGCAAGTGGAAAAAGTACCAAGAATGGCAAAAACAAGGCGTCAGATACTTGTTACTTATTGAATCAAGTGTTTATTGAGTTTCTCCTCTGATCCACGTACTACGCTAGATACTGTGAAGGAAACAAATCAGGCTAGTGGTGTTGCCCCTGGGCTCAATCCCCAGAACCAAAAAAGATCAGTAGGTATACTTATTGCCTGCCAGCAAGGAACTTACGATCACACTGTAGAGATGAGATAGTAAAGAAAAACACAGCGTGTAACGGTAACAGCTGGGAGATGCAGATGGTAAATGACGACGGCTTTCTGTAGTGAAGGGTGGCTCACGCAAGCACTAGGGTGGTCAGTGGACTCACCAGTAATGTGAGAACTCAGAAACCTTGAAGGACTTGACTGGTGAGCATCACAGAATTTTAGGACTAGAAAAAGGCTCATCCTTTCATTATGTGTTTGTGGATACGAACCCTTAGGAAGTTTAGTTTAAAATTTTTCCCATATTAATAGGCCAGATAAGACTTTGACTGTAGAAAGATAATGAAGATAGAAAGATGAAGGATGATAAGAGGAATTTGGATAGAAGAATCATAAATTACTTGTGTAAGGTAAACAGTGAATTTGTTTACACAGTTCTGAGATAGTAGAGTTTCTTGAATAGATACAGAACTTATTCTTGTTTTTTTTTATTCAGAGTCTTAGACAGCGAACCCAGGATGTGCACACCAAGCCACAGCTCTATTTTACTTATTTTTTTATTTTGGGGCAGGGTCTTGCTAGTTACCCAGGTGGGCTGTGAATTTGCACATCCTGCTGCCTCGTTGCAGGGATTACAGGTGTATGCCACTGTGCCAAGATAGGTTATCTTTTCTTAAATGGGCTTTTGTAGTTTGTGTGTCAGTGAACATGTCCATGTCATTAAAATTATCAGACTGATTGACATAAAGTTATTCCTGACTTTGCTGTATTATAACTTTTGTTTCAATAGGATCTATAGTAATATTTCCTCTATAATTCCTGATATTAGGAAAATGTGTCTTTTCATTCATACTAACTTGGCTAGGGATTTAGTAATCTTAGGTTTCCTTTGAGTCAACTTTTGGCTACATTGATTTTTTGGTATTTCATTTTCTGGTCACTGTGTGCTTTTGCTTTGAGCTTAATTTACTCTTTATTTCAGTGCCCCAGCCCCTTTCTCAGAAGCACTCTACCAGTGAGTTACATCCCCAGCTGTTTTTATTTTTTATTTTATTTTTCTTAGGTTTTTGAGACAGGACCTTGCCATGTAGTTCAGGTTACCCTTCAATTCATGCATAGCCGAGGCTGGCCTCAAGTTCACAGCAGCGATCCTCCTGCCTGTCTCCCAGTCCCTCCTGGGGTTACAGACATGTGCCACCATACCTCATTGTTATTTTTTATTATGAGACAAGATTTTGCTAAGTTGCCTGGCTGTGCTCAAACTAGCAATCCTCCTGCCTCAGCCTTCCATATGTCTGGCATTACAGGCATGTCCTGCATGCCAACTCAGGTTTTTAAGGTCAAAACCTAGGTTATTGATTTGAAACTAATTTTTTCTGATACAAGCATATAATACTGTTAATTTACCTCTAGTAATTACTTTGACTGTACTACACACATTTTGATAGGTCATACTTTCTTTTTTGTTCCAATTTAGTATTTTTTCTGATTTCCTTGAGGGGCTTTTGCTAGAAAAGTTGAATAGAAGTGTGTTGTTTAATTTCCGAATGGTTGTTGACCTTCCCAGTTATTGGTCTGTGCCTTGTTTGTAGCTTAATTATGTTTTGGTTAGAGAATACACTTTATAGGATTTGAATTATGTTGATGTTTCTTTTATGGCTCAGAGAATATGGCCTCTCTTGGTAAATGTCCTGTGTATATCTGAAAGGAACATGTATTCCGCTACTGTTCTGTGGATTGTTCCATAAATATCATTTAGGTTAAGTTGCTTGATACTGTTCAGGCTGTCTATATCCTGGCTGGTTTTCTGTGTACTTGTTCTGTTGAATACTGAGGGGGAGTGTTGAAATCTCCAGCTGTAATTATTGATTTGTCTGGCTGTGATTTCTTTGTAAGGAAGTGACTTATTTCTATTGACATCTAGGGGGCTGGGGATATAGCTCAGTGGAATAAGCACTTGTCTAGCAAGCGCAGGGTCCTGAGTTTGATCCCCAGTACTGCCAAAAAAAAAAAAATCTTTTGGCATCTAGTTTAGAAAAATGTTTTAACACTGTGAGGTTCTCAAGTGGAGCTATAATGTTCTTCACAACATGTGAGAAATGGGTGGTGCTCATTTTGCTTGTTATAGTTATTGTAATATTATTATTGGTTGGTAGGTGGTTCCAGGGATGCTAAGTTTATTGCCCTGTTCTGTATAATCTAACCTAGTGAAGAAATGTTCTGCCCAAAACATGAGGAATATCGCCATTGAGAATCACTGAGGTCAAACTCGTGTTCGTTCTCTGAAGTTTTAAGATGTTGTAAATTACGGGTGGTATATAGCAGTAACATTCCTAGCATACTTTTTCACATCACTAAAGTGGAATAGTATTTCAATGATGTTATTATTGTATTAATAATAACATTATTAAATTATTATTAAGGTGGAATAGTATTTCAATAATGTATTATTATATGTAATCACTTTAAGACATTTGCTTAATTTCTGATTTCATTACTATTAGCTGTATATAAGAAATGTACGTACTGACCATGTGTAATAAACTTAATAGGTGAAGCAGCTGAGGAATCGGGCAGATGAAGATGCCCGAATAATTCACATGAGTGTGCAGATGGGTAACGAGCCCCCCATCTCACTGAGGAGGGATCTAGAACACTTAATGCTCTTGGTAAGCTTTTATGTCACACAATTTTTCATTTATTTTTCCTCTCATTATCTTTGCTTTGGAAAATATCAGCTCTAGTCTTTTTGAGTCCACAGTAAAATTCAATACGAAGATTCTAAGTTATGTTAAGGTAATGTTTTAGCTGTAAACATGTACCCACAACCTGTGTCCACTCTGCAGATGGGTGAACTATACAAGAAAAACCCTTTCCGCCTGGAGCTCGCCCTAGAGTACTGGTGCCCTTCAGAGCCTCTGCAGACTCCCACCGTGATGGGTTCCTACTTGGGGGTGGCTCATCAGCGACCGCCCCAGCGCCAGGTGAGTCCTTGGCCCTCCTGTTTTTATATTCGGTTATGGTAATTGGGAGTTGTGAAAGCATGCAAGGTGTTCTTCCTGGTGTTATTGTTGTGAACACAAATGTCCGCTGATGTCACCTTTAAAAATTTTATAATTTTCTCATTATTTAGGAAGAATTGAAACCACTAAATTTAATTTCTGATCATTTTGGTTTTTTGTATTCAGCACTTCATTCATACTAGATATATATCAAGTTAGAAGCACAAAGGCTTCTAATCTATTTATATATCACTTACTTGAATTTTTTTTAGTATTTTAGTCTGTCCTCCATAGGTCTGATAAGAACCAATGTTGGTAACTCCTAACAAATTGGGAAGATAGGAGGATATTAGAGGAAAAGGCTTAGAAGTTTTAATTGGTGACTACATGGATATTAGCTTGTGGGAATATAGGGAAGAGTCCATTTTCCATCCTGCATTATCTAATTATGAAATACAGAAGTAAATAAAAGGGATCGCCTGTCAGTATTCATGTCTTAGGTGATTTTTGTTTAGAAGTTTTCATGCTACATGTTTTGTTTTTTCCTAGAGTCTAGTAGCAGATGACTCCTCCATATTGTATTTATTAGATTTATTGTTTCAATTTTTTTCTCATTTAAAAAATGTTTTAGAAGATTATATGAAAACCTTTTACTGATTAAAATTATTTTTCCATAGTTGGGCCTGGTGGCACACACCAGTAATTCTAGCACTATGGGCTGAGATAGGTGGTATGCGTGAGCCCTGTCTGGGCAACTTAGCAACTTTGTGAGGCTATCTCAAAGTACAAAATCAATGCAAAGACCCTGGATTCAGTCCTTGGTACCACACATGCATGCACACAATTCTGTTCTAAAAAATTTGAAACGTATGGAAGGTAGAATGATTATAATGAACACACAACATCTTAATTTCACATCTTAGGGTTGACATGTTTGCTTCATCTGCTACTATTATTTTTATTCCTTTTATTTTTGCTAGAGTATTTTAAATTATAAGTAACATGATTTTTCCCCTTCAGTGGTTAAGTAAGTATAATTCTTAAAATTAAACATTTTTCTCCATTATTATAAAACCATTGTTATGCCTGACAGATTTAACATTACTTTGCTGGAAACTATTTACATTTTCAGTTTTGTGTTGCAAGTAAAAGATATGAACAGTAGTTTTAGTTATTGATACAAGATAGGGTTTTTTTTTTTTTTTTTTTGTGGTACTGGGGATCGAACTCAGGACCCTGCGCTTGCTAGGCAAGCGCTTATTCCACTGAGCTATATCCCCAGCCCTAGTTATTGATAACAGATTTAAAGTATAAGAAAGAAAAAGAAAAAACTAATAAATAGACTAGATAGCAATGTAGAAACATGGTTATAGTAAGAAAACAAGAACAGCAGATTTATGTTACCACTGATAGGTCTTCATACTAATCCCCTGAGATTTAGGGACTCTGGGTTCTAAGTATACCTTTGAATTTTCTGGTTAATTTTGGATGGATACATTTCTTTAGTTCCTTTATCTATTAAAAATATGTTATAATCTTGAGATGTTTGAACAAAATGTACTTTTCATTCACTAAAAGATTCTGAAGTTGCATTAAATTGCTGCTGAGCGGCTTAAAAACAATTTTTCATGAATAGAATACCCTTAATTTTATCTTCTGCTAGGGTTAAATCAAAACACTTAGTTTTGGTTTATATGTAGTCTTTATTAGCTAGTGCATGTTGCCTTATAATAAAGACACTTTCTATTTTTATTTATATCTATATCTGTATATTTGTTTCTTTGAGAGAGGGTCTCACTGTGCAGTTCAGGCTGGTCTTAAGTTCTTAATTTTGTAGCCCATGCTGGCCTTGAACTCTCAGCGATCCTCCTGCCTAGGCCTCCCAAGTGTTGGGATTACAGGCGTGGGCCACCCTGGATATGCTTTATGTAAACTATATGTTTTCATCTTATTTCAGGTTGTGTTATCAAAATTTGTTAGGCAAATGGGTGACCTGTTGCCTCCAACTATTTATATTCCTTACTTGAAAATGCTCCAGGGATTGGCTAATGGGCCTCAGTGCGCCCACTACTGCTTCAGCCTGCTCAAAGTCAACGGTAGTAGTCATGGTAAGGAAAGTTTGGACATTGTTGAAAATTCTGTTACATTTTTTAGGTTAATGTCTCACTTCTTAGTAAAGAACATTGGTTATTTGTGCTGGATTCTACCAGAGGTGTAAATTGCTTTGGCAATAGCAGAGGCAAAGAGGCACACTGGTTGCTTCGTGCACAGTGATGCTTTGATTAGGTCTTACAGATTGGAGAATTTTGCCATCCCTATTATAAAATACAGGGATGTAACAAAAGGTAACAAATCATACTTAATATTTATATGAGAACATATGTGGTACACAAAACAAAGTATATACCCTTGCCGTATACATTTAATTAATTTGTCTTCATAAAAACTTGTTTTTAAATTTTTCTCTTAGGACCAGGGATATAACTCAGTGAGTGGCACAGTGCCTGCCTGGCAAGTACAAGATCCTGAGTTTGATACCTGGCACCAAAAAAAGAAGAGAAAAAGAAAATAAATTTTTCTGTTGACTTTATCCCAGTTGCCTCACTTAATTTTCAGATACAGGTCTGGTTAAAAGAAAAATACTGCAAAAGGAAAAGTACAAGTGCATGCTTTGTTAAGTAGCTGTTACTTTCCTTTTTACCTGTGAAGAACTGAGGCCTAGAGAAGTTACCTAATTTACCCCAGTGACAGGTCACTGGGGAGCCACACCAGGCTCCAGAGCCGGGGTTTGGACTGTGTGATCACGGCTTGTCTGCCTTGTGTGCTGTGCTCTTGGCCCTGTCCTTAGAATGCAGTGGACTGATAATTTACAGATCTAGACCACCACTGTCCCTTTGGGAATTCAGGCTCAACATTTGTGACTTGTCTTTTGGGAAAACCAGCTCTGTGTAAGTTCTTGATAGCACAAAGAACTGTTTGGCCTGTCAGGCGAGTAACTAACATCCAAAGTAGTTACTATTTACACGGACACTACCCCATCGAAAAAATGAGTGCTGAGTTCTTCTCGCCCAGGGATTGTTACCCTTTAGGAACTGGTTTTGTAGGCAAGTCAACACTTCATATCTAGGACAAGGATTGCACTTGTGCTAAGACAAAGGCGAACAAAGTTTGTTATACATTTTCTCTGCTTCTGAGCAAATGTGTATTTCTGGCAAACAGTGTTACGCTGCCTTTCTTTACAGTTGAAAATATCCAGGGAGCAGGTGGCAGTCCGGTTTCCTGGGAGCACTTCTTTCACTCCTTAATGCTGTACCATGAGCACCTTCGGAAGGACCTCCCTAGCGCAGACAGTGTTCAGTACCGGCACCTCCCTTCACGTGGCATCACCCAAAAGGAGCAAGATGGCCTGATTGCCTTTCTGCAGCTCACATCCGTCATCATCACTTGGGTGGGTAACCCTTCCACTGTGTGGTTTATATTCTAGCACCATGACATTTGAGGGGCTGGACATTCCTTCTAGTACTCAAGAGTTCATGAGTGATACATTTAGCATATTTTCTTTATTGGTTTTCTTGACCTCAGAAGGTATAAATTGCAGTATCCTTGCTTACCAGCATCATCTTCCTATGAAAATAATGGCCTTAACTTGAAAGATGTAGTCACAGGGGCAAGCAAGAACCAGATGTTAGCAATATATTAACCATCACTACTCTCTTATTATCTTGTTTTGAATTTTTTTTCTCTCTTTAAAAAAAAAAGAATCGGTTGTTGGATGTGTGTCCTTCCAGAAGGTTTTCTAGAGTAGGTATGGAGTTTGGGGGAGGGGCATGTGTGTGTGGCGGGGTGTACAGAATGAATAGCTTTAATTAGAAAGAAAAATTATTTATGGAATTTTTTTCTCTTTATACCAAACCATTTTACTTGTTACTACCACGTTAGTCTTTATAGAAAACATTACTTTCATTACATGATTTTTCAACTTAGAAATCTCAGTTGTTTCTGTCATTTACAATAGCAATGTTAAGTTACTTGTTTCTGTCGTTTACAATAGCAATGTTAAGTTACTCCATCTCTTTTCTCTGAAAGTTAGGATTAGTCCTGTCCTAGAAAAACTAGAACTATTTTTTCTATCATGTTTAAATAGTATTAAAATCAAATCATCAGTTTTTAATTATATCTCATTGAATTAAAATGAAATTATACTTGATACCATATACGGTATCTTTATATTTTTTTCCTCAGAAAAGACAAGGTATTTGTTCATTCTTGGATTCTATTACAGTGTAAGTATTAGCTGTTCCAGAAAGGATTTTCAGAGCCTAGGTAAGATTTATGTGACTCTGGCAGATCATTTATCTCTGTTTATAGAATTATTTTCCATATTTGGATCTGCAAAGGTAGTTCTATGAAAGCTGTTTCTTCTTTCTGTATAGTAACCAAATTAGTGATGTGGTTTGATTCCCTGGTAGACTGTAAGCATGATGCTGGGCTTCTCTTTGTTTCATTTTATATCAGACCTGTGCAGGCTTAGTGTAAATGCCAGCAGCTGAAATGGTTGCTGGTCATTTTTCTTAGCTTTTAGTAATGGTTTGGTGAATGTGCCTATAATCCCAGCTGTGTGGGAGGCTGAGGCAGGAGAACTACTTGAGCCCAGAAGTTGGAGCTCAGCCTGGAACACATAATGATACCTCATCTCAAACATAGATTAAAAACAGGAAGTGTCGTTCTTCTTCTGCTCAATTGCCAGAGTGAAAATGCTCGTCTGGCACTCTGCGAACATCCTCAGTGGACGCCCATTGTGGTGATTCTGGGCCTCCTGCAGTGCAGCATACCTCCTGTTCTAAAAGCCGAGCTGCTGAAGACACTTGCTGCCTTTGGGAAGTCCCCTGAAATTGCAGCCTCCCTGTGGCAGTCGCTGGAATATACACAGGTATACTCAACTGGAATGTCCTGCACATGTTACTTGGAAAGTTAACCTGATACTATTGTAGACGTCAGGGCCTCTGACTGATCAGGACTGACACCGGGAGCTTCCCAATTACAAAGTTAAGGTTGGGGGGCCAAGCATAGCATCAGAGACTGTTTGCCCTGGGCTTCTGTCCGATTGTAGTTGACAGCTTTACTCCATTAGCAGAGACTGACCAGTTCTTCAGATCCCTCTTGGGATCGTATCTTCCAATGGCTGTAAGATATTTCTAAATGGACATAATTTCCAAATCTTTCAACACAAGGCTAGTACAAGCTTTCAGAAGTCATCTGTACTCATTAAATGTGAGCTGTGTCCATTTTTCTTTTGTGCTCCTTTTTTCTGTGCCTTTCTTGTCTAAATGGAATGAAATAGCTATGAAGCTGTGTGTCATCATGGGGCTTGTTTTTCCATTAACAGGTGGATCCAACTGTTTACCAAGTTTGCACAGAAATTTTAACAAAAGTCAGAGGGCTCTGCTGGTAGTTATAAAGCCTCATGGACAGGACAATAAGCTTTGAGAGTGGGAAAGTGTGGAAAGTGGGCAGAGGATAGCGGAGTTCTTAGACTACTTCAAGCTTAGTGACTGTGTGTAGGCTGACCTGGCGGGGGACTGCGTGGGTTATGTAATGTTTGGGCTGTAAATGAGATTTTTTTCTCTCGAAGTGTAAGCTGTTGGGAATTTTTGTATCACGGATAGTTTCTTCTGGGTGATGAAGTGAAAAAGGAAATGAGGGTACACATTGTAGAAGTACCTTGGTAAAATGGTCAGGTGGAATATGTGTCTGTTTTGGGGCCTGTGATTCTGAGTCATTCACTGAAGCAACTATTTCAGAGTAATAAAGTATTGTAGATTATTTTGTAACATGTATGCTGAAGATATAAACAATACCATTGTAAAACAGTTAATGGAGTTGGTGTGTGAGAGGCTGAGTCACTTTGGACTCCCTACTGATACTCCCCATTTTGATTCACGAATATACAAGGACTTAGTACTGTCCTTCGTGCACATTGCTTCTTTAGCCCTGAAATGAAATGTAACTGGGTCCTTGGAGCAAATGCCATTGCTTTTTATAGGAATCTGCCTAACGATGCACTCTTCACTAGAGGAGAATGAAACATGATGAATAAGTATAATTTATTGTGTATAGTCTGGCCCTGTGGGGAGGATAGGACAGAACATCTCAACTCAGAACTTCTCACTTTCAGAAATCTATTCTTAGTGCAGTTTGCTTGTTGGTTTGAATAACACTGATTGTAAACAGAATAGTGTCTTGAACACTGGTGAGATTTCATCGTGTAAATCCTCTTAAAGATTCATGCTTAGAAAATCTGAGAGAAAATTTACCGAAAAAAAATCTAGAGTGCTCTTAGAAACTCTTAAGTTTTTTACGTCAAACAATATTGGAAACTGTTTGAATTGCTGTTGAAAGGCTATCAGGGACTCTTCCGCTGTCATTTCTGTTGGCCCCTGTGAGAAGTGTGGGTACGGTGGGTGACATGTAGGACTGTCATGTCACATTGCACAGCCGCTGCTGCCCATGGACAAATGCGAATACTCTTGACATCTACTTCTTATGTTTTAAGATACTACAGACTGTCAGAGTTTCAAGCCAGAGGCAAGCTATTGGTGTTGAGGTAAAGTTTTCCTTTAATTTTAAATGCTGTATTCATTCATATATGTACCAATAAAAAGACTGAAAAATTATTCTCACTCTATTAAGTTTCTTTAACTTCCAAATTTAGTGTGGTTACATTCGCAGAGTTTTCTGATCATTTTTGAAAGGGAGATGAAACTTACTGAAAGGAACCAAAATATTTAATGTTTCGAATTAAAGCATGTTGAGTGGTAGTCATCCAAACTCTCACAGTCTTGTTTTGAACTCAGTTAATTAGGTCACTTGAGTTGGCCTGATGTGACAATTATTTTACTTTCTGTTCTTAGTCTTTTTTAAAGTCACATTTAAGATTTCTCTTTAATTCAAGGTTGGGCCAATATGTGGGAATTTGAAATTATTCTATCTGACTCATCTGCATTGATATAATAATATTTCTGTGTCTCAGTGAAAAGTGGTAATATCTATTCTGACTTCAGTGTGATATAGCGCTATTAGTAAGTTAATGTCTGCAAAATGCTGTGCACATCATAGCTGACAGTTTGATTTTACCATTTTTTTTCTTTGAAGGTTGAACTGAATGAAATAGAATCACGGTGTGAAGAATACCCATTGACTCGGGCCTTTTGCCAGCTTATTAGTATCCTGGTCGAGAGCTCATTTCCTTCCAATTTGGGCGCTGGGCTCCGGCCCCCTGGCTTTGACCCTTATTTGCAGTTCCTCAGAGATTCTGTGTTTCTCCGATTCCGCACTCGAGCTTACCGGAGAGCAGCTGAAAAGGTTGTGTTCAGAGAAACTTTTCTCTCCCTGTTCATTTGCTATTGCTTTTTCTCTTATCCATGGGGTAAAGGGCTGTAAGTTCATTTTAGTTTTCAAAGTGAGCAAAAAATTATAGTCTTAATTCTGAACATTCTGTGGTTGGACTAATTTACGTACATTAAAGGTAAGTTTGGGCATTACAATCAAAGCACCAGTATTTTTTAGTGGTCAGTAATGTAGCTGATTAAAGTTCATAGTCATTTAGATCCATAACTGAAGAAATCTGACTAAAATTGGACCAAAAATAGTAATGCCTTTGTTGGAAACACACTGCTTCCCCTTGTTGGGATGATTTAGGTTAGGAATTGAAATAAGCTGAGACTGCGCTCCAGCTTCTCTGAGCACTCCAGGCGGTGGCCTG
Source organism: Dinomys branickii (assembly GCA_004027595.1). NCBI lineage: Eukaryota > Metazoa > Chordata > Mammalia > Rodentia > Dinomyidae > Dinomys > Dinomys branickii. The sequence continues at coordinate 12,335 of PVLD010013489.1, read as the reverse complement.
CTGGCATAGAGGGAAGGCGTGTCCTGAGCCCTTAGGTGTGGCTGCCAGCGATGCAGCTCGGAGCGCACTGACATGCCCGTAGTGGCAAATTGCAGGACACTGTCAAGCTCATCATATGTTGTGAGGTGTGTAATTCCAGTGTGACTTTGAGGCAGGTCCTGTGAATATTCCCATTTTACAGGTGGAAGCTTAGCAAAATTAAGGAGCTTGCTGAAGCTCCAGGACTAGAATTTGAACCTAAGACTCTGATCCCAGAAACGAGCTCATAACCACTAAGCTCTGTAAGGGGCCCTTCAGGTGCTGATGTTACTTACTTTATAACACTGCTTATTACCTCACAGAATACTCTTGGGTGTGTCTTGTAGGGACATTTCTGCTTTATTGTTATAGTGTGCTGTTTTTTAACCTTATTGGGTTTTTATTATTGTGATATTAATGATTATAAAAATTGTTTAGTTCATGCTAATTTGGGGCAATTTTGAAAATACAGAATAATAGAAAATTATATCACCCATAACTTCGCTGGCAAAAGGATAATTACTTGTAGTCTACTTGATGTGTATGTGTAGTAACACTTGACATAGCTTTACTTTGTATTCCTTTTTTATCATTTCACATGATGATTTTTCATGCCAGTAGAGGTTCTTTGAAAAGTGTTTAGTGACTACTATACATCATTTCCAGTATTTGTATCTAGCTTCAGTAGTCATAGATTGTTTCACAAATAACTGAAGTTCATTTTTTGTCAGTTGATTTTATAATTTTTATTCCCTTGTAAAAGTAGATACTGAGAAAACATTTTATTTAAGCTATAGAAGTACCTCATTAACATAAATTTCCTAATGTGATAAAAATAACAGCAACTATGCCTCGTTACTAAAAGTCATTTCATACAATGCCTGGTGATATGAATAGGCAGTGAATGTTGATCTTGCAGTCCCTTTGACCAAATGTGCAGATGCTTCTTTGTACTTTTAAAAAATATCTCTCTTGCTTTTTCTGGAAAAGGTCATCGTGACCTAAGTATTCAGAGCTTTAGTCAGCCATGGTCCTCCCAGACTGCTTTGCCCAGGCATAGCTGCTCGTCAGGTGCTGCTGCCTTTCAAGGCTGCCACTGATTTCAGTTCCATGCTCACATACTTACTCTAAAAACTTACCCACAGTTTTTAGAATTTACTCTATATGGAAATCTTTTTGTATTTAACTTACATATTTGAGGGCAGTGTTTTCTCCCAAAAACAGGCTTTGGATTGAGATAAGCAATAAATATTGAATTTTAGCTGGATATTGGTGGTGCACGCCTGTAATCCCAGCACTTGGGAAGCTAAGGCGAGGATGGCCGTGAGTTCGAGGCCACCCTGGGCTATAAAATCCTGTCTCAAAAACAAAACCAAACAAAAACCCTGAAACAAAACAAAATATTGAGTGTTAGAGGCAATTGTGTATGTTTGTCAATCCTGAAGTCCATTATTATGTCATGATGCACCATTTTTATTTAAATAAACTTCTTGAAAATTTTGGAAAGTACAAAAATAAATAATTTCAAAATAAAGATAAAAAGCTACCCTAAAGTCCCATTATAAAATCTGGACTCTTGACAAAATTATGTATGGTGGAAGTGATTCTAAATAGTAATTTAAAAAAACCAACCTGTATACAGTAACTAAAACTAGTCTTATTACATTTTATGGATTTATTTGGTTTAATTTCATTCTTTTGAATCCCAAAATAGGACCACCAGTTCTGAGCCTCTCTGGAGTCTGCTAATTGCTTACTGAATACTACTTGCCTGCTGCACTCAAAGTGCAGTCCGCTCGCCCCTCAACGGCGCTGCTTCTCTATGCCCAGGGTGTCCTTTCCCAAGCTCTTCTGTCGCACTTTCTCATATTTTATAAGCCAGTCACTCAGTGTTTCCCCATTTCCAGTCTTTTTGATTTTCTTTGAGACAGGGTTTCACTATGCAGTTTGGGCTGGCCTTGAACTCACTATATAGGCCTGGCTGGCTTTGAACTGAAAGCAATCCTCCTGCCTCAACCTCCCAAGTGCTGGGATTACAGGTGTGCACATTTCTAGTCTTGTAGTTTGACTTTTCCACTCCTTCCTTCCATATCCAGTCTGTTTTAGCTTCCTTTCTTAAGCCTTCCAAAGACTCTGTCCTCTCTAGCCATAATCTAGTCCAGAGTTTCATTGATTGATGATTGATGATTATTTTATTGATTTTTTTTTCTCTTTTTGAGACAGGGTCTTGCTATGCAGTTCAGGGTGGCCTTCAACTCACTATGTAGCCAAGGCTGGCCTTAAACTTGCAACAGTCCTCCTGCCTCAGCCTCCTGAGTGCTGGGATTACAGGCATGCGCCACCATTCCTGGCATTTTATTGAATTTTTTAAATGCAGAGTTTACTTTTACTGTATATAGAACCATATATTTGTACTTTGACTTAAGTTTTCCCCTTATTGGTACATACATAACTTTTATTTATTTACTTATGTTTTTGTCTTTTTGTGGCAGGGCCTTGCTATGCAGTTCAGGCTGGCCTTTGAGCTCACTTTGTTGCATAGGCTGGCCTCAGACCCGCAAAGAGCCTCCTACCTCAGCCTTCCGAGTGCTAGGATTACAGTTATGTGCCATCATGTTTAGCTTTTTTTTTTTTGGTGGTACCTGGCTTTTAAATTCATATCTAACAAGGGGGTGATAACGAGGTTATTTGAGCAAGCCTATGAGTGATTGTGTCCTTGACCACTTCTGACTGTTGGCACAGGATGAATCCTTACTCTATACCTGAGCTCAGCTTCCACCCAGTTTGCAGCCAAGCTGTAGGGTCTTGGGACATTCAGTCACTGCTCTGAACTTTAGTTTTGAAATTATAAGGATTAGATGAGATGCTTTCTCAGATCCTTTCCAGCTGAGATTTGTTTTTGGGTGTCAGGAATCAAACTCAGGGTCTTATGCTTGCCAGGCAGGCACTGTGCTGCTGAACTACATGCCCCATGCAGCAGAGATTCTTAAGAGTGTGAAATATTTGACCCTTCAAGAAATCTGTTATTTAGATGTTAATGAATCCAAGCCTCTTTTATAGAATTGTTTTTTTGTTTGAGACAGGTTCTTGCCAGGTAGTCCATGGCTGACATTGAGGTTACTGTGTAACCCAGGCTGAGTCTCAAGCTTGTGATCCTCCTGTCTTACTTCCTGAGTGTTGTGATAAGAGGCGTGTACTTGAAGTGTTTCTTAAGTAAAACTTTAAAAGATATTTTATGTGGAAAATGAGCTAATACATTATCCTTCAGCAACTATAGCAATATGATTTAGGCATTCTCTATTACTTTGTATAAGAGATGAGGGACTTTACTAATTTTCTGGAGGAAAACAATAGGAATTCAAAGTGTAGTGAGGTTACTACTTTGGACTATTTGTTGTTACTGAAATACTCATTTCTCTCTAGTGGGAAGTTGCTGAGGTTGTTTTGGAAGTGTTTTATAAACTACTCAGAGATTATGAGCCTCAGCTTGAAGATTTTGTAGACCAGTTTGTGGAGCTACAAGGTAATTTCTGTAACTTTTCAGATATAATGTCATCTATTTATAAAGCTGTTTTTAATTTATAAATTATGTACATTTTATGTAAAATTTATACTTACAAGTTATATTGAAATTTAGTCTTTTCACTGTTTTAGTCATTTTAATGTTATGTTCAAGGGAAAATAAAAATTGTACTGATGGAAGAACGAGAACCCTGCATTATAGGTTCTTCAGTGGGTTTACCTATAAAGCTGACTCACTGCTGTGTGCAGATGAGGACTGCTACTCTGGAGCTCATGTCACCATCTCTAAATTGAAACTTGCCTTCCTCTAGTTAGCGCCCATTTAATTGATAAATATACATTTCATAGAAATGAGAGGCGTGGCAGTTTACTAATGGTCCATCTTCTGCACTGCATTACGTTGTTTAGGAGAAGAAATCATGGCCTATAAGCCGCCTGGCTTCAGTCTGATGTATCATCTTCTGAACGAGTCTCCCATGCTGGAACTTGCTCTTAGTCTGCTGGAGGAAGGAGTGAAGCAGCTGGATACCTATGCCCCTTTTCCTGGTATGTGCCTCAAGACTTCAGTTTTGTTGTTTTCATCTTTTGTAAACTGAGTTTGAAATAGATGATCTCTGAAGTTCTTTTTCAATGTAAATGTCTCTGTATCCACAGTGGTGTTTCCACTGTCATTTAAAGGAGTACATTTTAAGTGAAAACAGAATCAAACATAGACTCTCACTGTAACTGCATCTCATTGGAGGGCCTTCACAATTTTTTATTAGTCCGTGTTTGTGGTGCATAATGATTACACTCACTGTGCAGACTTGGGACTTACACGTGACACAGTACATTGCTTTTTGTTTTTCCACTTCCTCTCCTTGCTCTCTGTCTCTCAGTCCCCTTCCCATTTGCAGAGATCCGCCTTCCTGTCTATTACGTGTCCTGTGTTCTGCCCTTGGATTATTTATACTGTTGGGTTTCTCGTATGAGAGCAGCTGATATTTAAACTCGTGTGTCTGCTTTATTTCACTTACCATTATGGTCTTAGTTACTTTTCTTGTTGCCAAGACAAAATACCTGGCACTCAAAGTTAAAGGAGAAAAGGTTTATTTGTCTCGCAGTTTGTAGAGGTTTCAGGCCGTAGTCAGTTGGCTCCAAGGCAGAGTGCCATGGTAGAGGGGCACTGCAGAGGAGAAGCAGTTCATGGCGAAGCAGGGCGGGCAGAAGGCAGCAAGCAGCAAGCAGTGACCTCTTCCTATCCTCTCTGTTCCGTGCAGGCGACCTGCTTTTATGGTGGGTAGCACTTGTGCCCAAGGTGGGGCCTCTTTAATCCTACCCAGAGCCATGCCAAACCAATCAGCAGATTAATTTAGCAATCACACGCACTTAATCTCCATCACAGATACTGGACCCAGCCACCTCTGAAAAGCCCCACCCAGGACTGCGTGAGGCTTTGGGGGCACCTCTAGATACTTATCCTTTATGGCAGAGTAGGACACTATGGTGTGTAAATACCACATTTTCCTTGTCTGTTCATTTGTTGATGGATATATAGGCTGCTTCCAGGATTTAGCTATTAGGAGGTGTGCTGCTATAAACATGCATATATCATTGTAGTGTAACACAGGTATCACAAGCATGTTGCGCTGTAGTATGCTGTCCTTACCTCTTTGGGGAAGCAGCGCCTTATAGGTAATTAAAATTATCTTTGGTATCACTTTTCCCCTTTTAATATGTCTACTTTTTAGATCTGAAATTCTTTTTTTCCATCATAGCTGCAAAAGCATTTACTATATTGCTTGTACAGTATTCAATAAATTTAATATTATTACCATTAATATTTATTGAGAACTCAGTTTCCATTTGGCTCTTGTTACGTGTATAAATACATTTAATCTCAGGAGGCCTTATGTGCAAGGCCTTACTTTGATTTAACAAATAAGGAAACTGAGGCAGAAAGATTATACCGACTTCATGTAGCAAATGTGAGAGCTGGGCTTGGGACCAAGGCTGCTAGATACCAGAGCCCATGCTTTGTACAGCTGTGATGTGTTGTCTGTTTAATGTAGCTATGATCTCAATGAGAAAATACAGACCCTGAACATAACGATTATAACTGTAATCTGAGTTCACCAGTAAGAAACCATGGAAAGAATTAGGTCACAGCTTTAAGTTGGAAAGATGAGATTACAGGTGAGCTTGTTTATATTTTCTGCTTCTTTGTTTTTTGTAGTAATCATGTCTTTCTCAAAATCAGTTTCTTAACCTTGACACTTGTTGATAGTTCAGGCCAAACCATTCTTAGTGGCGATATTGTCTGGTGTGTTTTAGGCTTCTGTCCACTAGATGCCAGTTGTACTTCCCCAGTTAGGACAGATGTGTCCAGGCACCTAAAGCTGTTCTCTGGGGTCCTGTCCCCTCAGTGTGAGAAGCACTGGTTGAAAGGATCAGGGAAAAGCAAAGGGAAGCCGTTCCGTGAAAGTAACCTGGGTCACAGAATAACTTCTGTGAAGTTGCTGGTCAAAGTTAGAAAAATGAGGACCTTTTGAATCTAATGCTTGTCCTTTATTTTACTTTCCTGAGTACGGACAGTGAGTTTCTGAGACCACATAGAAATTCCAAACTTCACTTTTGGGTTACAGGGAAGAAACACCTGGAGAAAGCAGTGCAACATTGCCTTGCACTCCTCAACCTTACTCTACAGAAGGAAAATCTCTTTATGGATCTTCTGAGAGAAAGTCAGCTGGCTCTCATAGTTTCTCCCTTGGAGCAGCTGCTGCAGGGAATTAATCCCAGAACAAAGAAGGCAGACAATGTGGTAAACATTGCCAGGTAAGTGACATTTACAGGGCAGAGAACTACGGTAGTGAGTTGACTCAGTCAGTGTGCTTTGTGCCCTAAATCTTGTTGGGTATCAGATGCACCACTTACTACTTTTTAGCCTCTTTTGAGTCTTGCTTTCTCAGACTCCTTTGGCTTTAATAACTCTGAACTTACCAGTCTCATTTTGCTAATTGAATTTACTCTGTGTCCTAAAAATTTGTAAGTCTAAAATGACCAGATATTTTTTGTTTCCGCTTCTAGGAAAAGCGGGTGCTTGGAGGGTAGTGTGTAGGAAGAAAATCTCCTGCCCCCTTCGCCTCCCTTTTTCCTCCTCTCCCTCTGCCCCTGCCTCCCTCCCTCTCTTGCCTTTCCTCCCACCTCCCTTCTCTCCATATGTACTAGCTCTCTGCCTCTTCGGTGCTCATGGCTTGCTTCAGTTTAACATAGCGAGTCCTTGTGCATGTGCTGTGTCCACATCTTCCCTTTCCTGTGAGCTCGCAGTTCTGTTCTCTCAGGGCCTTCTTCGTGACCTCATCGTAACTGTGTTGGCTACAGATGCAAAAACTCTATTTCTAAACAAGGTCACTAGGAACTAAGATTTCAACATACAAGTATTGGAGGGACATGATCAGGCTAAAGGTGACTGTTTCTAGCTAGAAGGGGACACCCTTTTCCAATGTATCTACAGTATCTACAGCTGTATGGCTATGGGAATAGTAAGAAGCCACATTTGATTGTGTTTTTCCTCAATTTTTCTTTTCCAAAGATACCTGTATCATGGGAATACGAATCCAGAACTGGCTTTTGAAAGTGCCAAGATCCTGTGCTGTATCTCATGCAACTCCAACATTCAGATAAAATTGGTTGGTGATTTTACACATGACCAGGTAACTGATTTTGCTCCTGTTGGTTGTGGTGTATTCTGGCACAAGTGACATATCTGTGGAGAAATCATATTCTTATTTCTGGAAGACTTCTTTAAGAGTTAATGCATTTATAAAAGACGGGAAAGGCCTACTCCTTGTTTAGCTGTGGTTTGTCTTTGAAACTCAGAGCATTCACAGTAATACTACATGTATGCTGTGTATACTGCAGAGTGTGGCTGTGTAGCCTATGGTGTGGCTGCTACTCTAAGCACATTTAAAATGATTTTTTGTGGCTGCAAATTCTGCTTGTATTCTGCTCCGTGCCTGTCAGTTGTTGCAGGCTTCTGTGCTTCAGGATATGTCTTACCATCGTTAGTGTTCCTTTCCATGGTAGCCTGGTGAGCCGCATCTGTGTCACTTCATGCGCTGTCACTCAGGAGAGTGTTTTTAAGTGTTCTTCTTTTAACACTATTCATAATAGTTCTACTTTTGGTCACTGAATAGCTACAGCAGGAGAATCTGCTCCTTGTTTCCTCTATAAGCATTTACTCCATGTCTTGGTGTGGGAAATCAGTGCTTTAGCCAAAGGGTTTTATTTGTATCCTCTTGCATAGTGTTTAAAACAAAAGCTCTGATGCTTTGGGTGGGACAGATCTTCATTTTGTGGGTAATTGTGCCTGGTGCTGCAAGACCTTTGACATCACTGGGTCCCCTGCCACTACCTGTTAGGAGAACCTCTAATTGTGACACCTCAGAATGGCCCCACATCTTTTTAGGTGCCTTCTGGGTGGTACCACCCACGTTGAGAACCACTGTTTATAGCAGGTATAACTGTCTAGTTGAGAACCACTGTTTATATGAAGTATAGATGTCTAATCAGTGGTTTGGGAATAGGGTTCATGATAATCTAGGCATCCTGAAGATTCTTGGTTTCTTCACATTCATTTTAGTGTGCATTATTACTGATTTTAACATCTTGCTTCCTTCTTTCCTTCCTTCCTTTTTTAATTTTTCAGTTTTGAGACAGGATCTTGCTAAGTTGCCCTGGCTGTCTCTGAACTTGTACTTGTGATCCCCCTGCCTTAGCCTTCCAGAGTGCTTGTATGATAGAAGTGCACCACCATGACTGGTGGACCCTACTAGTTTCTGAGGGAGAACGTAGCCAAGAGATACAAAACTTTGACAAGAAATATATTTCTACGAAGATGGAAATTTCATTTTATATTTTAGTTACAATCTCATAACATTGAGTATATAATGAAAATACTATGAAACATTTAGTATTTTTAAAATACTAATTTGATTCTTAGGGAAGAGAATTAAGTGAAGAAAATTTTGACAGCAATAGTTTTGAGTTTTTTGTTTTTTCATTTCTATAGACATCTGACTTATAACAATTTAAGGTACTGAGTTTTCAATTTATTAAAAATATAACTAGAACCTAAATACTTGGAACAGCTTTGCCTTTTTTTTAAGCAGACAAATGGATATAAGTATACTGTATTTATTAAACGTTCTCTAGTACTTAGAAGCTTTATATTAATATTAATTTATCATTTTTCTGTCTACCTGTATTTAGAGTGTAAGCCAGAAATTGATGGCTGGATTTGTGGAATGTTTGGATAATGAAGATGCGGAAGAATTTGTACGTCTGGAAGAGGGTATGTCTCATAGTAACAGCATGGTATATATATATATATATATGTATATATATGTATATACATATATGTATATAGGATTTCTCCTTTACGAGATGAACAGCTAATGAAGTAAACAGGAATAAAGAATACATAGAGGCTTGGAATACTCTTTATTTTCCCAGGACTGGGGATTGAACCCAGGGCCTTCACACAGAGCTATATCTTCATCCCTGTTTTTAGTGTTTGAGACTGGGCTGCAGCTTTGGTCCCTCCTGCCTCTGATCCCACAGTGCTAGGATTACAGGAATATGCCACCACACGGCTGTAATACATGGGTTATATTTTTAAACTTGACTGGTATGTTAACTTTGTATTGTTGTGTGGTTTTGTTATATACTTTTGTTTTGTGATTTCTACATTAAGGATCAGAGCTTGAAAAGACATTAGCTGCAATTCGTCATGAAACAAGAATCCACATCTTGAATCTTCTCATAACTTCTCTAGAACGCAGTCCACCCAACCTTGCTCTCTACTTGTTGGGCTTTGAATTGAAGAAACCTGTCAGTACCACTAACCTTCAAGATCCAGGTATAGACATAGACATGTGGGTGTGTATTTATTTTCATTTCTGTGTGTCTAAGTGGTCATTATTGAATTCTGGGCACACAACATGGGAAGTAATGTATGGGTTAGTCTTTAGGACTTAGATCAAGACTGGAGAAGCAGTGCTTTGGAGAGTTGACATCTAGAGAGTTGTCACTTTTCTCTATCAGTGTTTGAAAAAGTTGTTCAATAGAACATACAACAAAGATTTTTTACTTTTTTATGTTTACTTCGAGGTACCAGGGTTCGAACCAGGTCTTCACTTAAGGGAGACAAGTGCTCTCCTATTGAGCTACCGCCTTTGGGTGGTACTGGAGGTTGAACACAGGGCCTTTGCACTGAGTTACATCCCCAGCCCTTTTTAAAACAATTTTTAAAAAATTTTGATTCAATGTGTTGCTTAGTTTGTGAGCCTGGGCTGAAACTTGTGTTCTTCCTGCCTCAGCCTCCCCGATGGTTGGGATAGCTGACATATGCCACCATGCCTGATGGCTCCAGCCCTTTCTAAATTGTATTTTGAGACATGGGATCACTGAGTTGCCCAAGCTATCCTCAAACTGCAGTCCTCTTGCCTCAGCCTGCCAGGTAGCTGGGATCAGAGGTGCATGCCACCTGCTCTAGAATTTGAGTTTTGTAAAGGCAGTCACTCTAACATTTGTAAACACAGAGATTCTACCGGAAACAATGAATTCCCTTTGGCTTTCATCTAGGAGTGCTAGGTTGCCCGCGGACGTGTCTGCATGCCATCCTGAACATCTTGGAGAAGGGGACGGAAGGGAGAATGGGACCAGCAGCAGCACGAGAGTCTCCTCAGCTGGCAGAGCTGTGCTACCAGGTAGGAAGGAGGACACACTCTGTAGCATTAGGTAGAAGAGGCTGGGTCACACGCTGCAGTCCACTCCTGGTGTGTGAGTAGAGCCTGTACTAGTCTTTTGCTTATGGATAAAAACAGATAAAGCACAGACCCCAAGAGCTTACAGACGTAAAGATCGTAATCGTTTGAACAGAGAGGAAAATTAGGTTCTTTGATGTATTTTTACCAGGTAGTATACGAACCCTTTAATAGTAAGAACTCTCCAGTTACAGAGCTTTTCCTGGCAGCGAGAGCCGGACTTATGAGTGTGTCTTTGGGTCCCATGTCTGCCCCATGACAGCTGAAGTTGCCTTGAGTGTGCTGTGTGACACCTCCCAGGATCTGAGCTTGCAGCCAGGGAGTAGGCTGTTGTGAGACTTACGGAGAATGGAAGTGAAAGCACCCTTGGCCACGCCCAACCTGGGCCCTGGTCATGATGGTGGGAAGTCAGGTGAGCCTAAGGCTGAAGTTACACTGAGGACTCACGTTCACAGCTTGCTTCATTCAGTGTATGTGCTTTAATAACCAGACTTCCTAAGACAGGACTGTTTTCTCAGTCTAAGTACACATTGACTCACATTGCTATGGTGTCATCATGAGCCTCATAGTGATAGGGAGACATTTCTTTGTTACTCTCTTTATTTTTAAATATTTCCCTGTTTTCTTCAGTCCTCCCCTTTGTCTACATCCTTTCACTGTAAACACTACAGTAGGTCTCTTATGAGTCAGTTCTTCCTGGGGGAGCAGATGTGATCAGTGAGCTTAGTCATCCGAGTAAGGCAGGTGGAGTAAGTGAACGAAGCCAGTTGGAGTCAACAAGGGAGGGAGAGGGCGCGCTGGTTGCCTGGAGAGCATGTGCCTTACTCCTCAGCTCCTCATTTTTAGCATTCCAGAATGTTTTGCCAGATTTTGTTTATTAAATTTTAAGAAAAGTAGAAATCCAAACTTTTGTGAAATCTTTTTTCTAATTTTTGGGACATTGTACTGTCCAAACAGAACATTGTACCAGTAGTCTACCAGCTTATAACATATGCTCTGTGATGCTGCTGCACAGTAAGGCCTGGAGTTAGCCATCATTAGCATCTCCTCTCGGAAGTCTATAGTACTGCAGAATCTCAGGTGCTGTATTTGTGCTAAGTCAGAATGTGTATTTTTGTAAGAAACACCTTCTATTTTTAATGAAAGCTATTTCATTCATCTGTAGGTTTATACCTTACCTAAGTTCAGAAACAAACCTCTAAAACAAGCTTGTTAGCCAGATGTGGTGGCACACGCCTTTAATCCCAACACTCAGAAGGCTGAGGCAGGAGGGTCGCTGTGAGTTCAAGGCCAGCCTGAACTATATAGAGAGACCAGAAACAACAACAGAATACAGATGAACATGTTTAAGAAAATCTGATTGTACCAAAGGGAAATCATTTGAGACTTCTGATATCTTCATTGTCCTATAATAGAGGGAATGTTTTCTGGGTGAAGAAATTTAGGCTAAACTTGTACTTTTGCTTCCTTTCTTTAAGGTTGGAGATTCTTCCTGTCTCAGGAACTAGGAGGGGTCCCATGGAATATACATTAGTAGAACAGCTGTGCTTTTTGTTTTTTGCAGTTCAGGCTGGCCTTGATCTCACTTTGTAGCCCAGGCTGGTCTTGAACTCCCAACAATCTTCCTGCCTCAGCCTCTTGAGTGCTGGGATTACAGGCATGCGCCACCATGCCTTGCATGGCTATGCTTTTTTAACCTGTCTAACGTATTAATTTTCTAACTGTGTTTTTTTAATTTAATTTTATTTATTTATTTTTTAAAATTTTATTTTAAAGACAAAAGAATGGACACATATGAACCAGAAAAGCCATAAACAATACAGAAAATACAAAGTTATACAGAATATAGTAGGGAATTAGAACTGGATGTTGTATTACATAGTTATCTTCACATTAGTTAACACAAAAACATTAAAGGAAATACCAAATTATAGAGAAGATAGTAGGGAATTTGCACTGGATGCTGTATAATATAAAGTTATCTTCACT
>PVLD010013488.1:0-55964 GCA_004027595.1 Dinomys branickii | reverse complement strand
ATTTGCATGTCTGTATATGGGTCCATACATCTACAATTCGAAGATATCAATGGATAAAGCAACAACTACTGTTGAGACCATATCACCTTGTCTATAGATTAGTTGTGATTGTACTATTTTCTATGATAATGGGTGTCTGTTTGTCAATATGTTTTTGTACTTTTATGTTTCTAAAAAAAAAAAAAAAAAAAAAAAAAGATCTCCATACTGGACAATGGAAGGGACCTAGTCCACTACTTATATGGGGCAGAAGATATGCTTGTATTTTTCCAGAAAATGCTGAATGACTTATTTGGGTACCCGAGTGTGCTATCAGGCTGTACCATGAACTCGGATCTGAAAAGGTTGACTCTACCTTTTGGGGAGCTGATGTGCAGTCCTGTAACAGTGATGCCTCAGTGACCACTCTATAGCCGATAAACAAGGATAAGGCTAAACCTGACTTGGGACCAACCAAAGAAATTGACTCAGAAGGCCCAGGAGATCCTAATCAAAGTGAGACTTAAAGACTGGAATAAATGAGCATATAGAGATAATTGAGCTAAAATTTACCAGTATTCTCAAGACAGAATATATGAAGAATATATATATATTCTTTAAAGATTAAGAATTGTATCCTATCCAAATTTTTTGATAAGAGATCTCTGTTAATTGATGAACAAAATCTGACTACTCTATTTACCATTGTAAATTTCTAGAGTTACTATAGTTTGATCTAGAATATATTTGAGTGCACTCTGACTTTTGTAAGATGTTTGTGTGTTCTGTGTACTTGTTATGTGTTTGTCAATTTGTGAACAGCTGTTCCCCTTTATATTGAGCATTATTTTCCTTTTATCAATTGTCTGTAATACATTTTGTTTATAAGACATTTTGGATTATAGACTTAAAAGCATGCATTCTCCTGAGTTACCAGCTGCTTTTAGAAAATTGGCTTTCTTGCAGTTGATTAAAAAAAATTAAGATATTTACCCACAATTATTTGGGAAGAAATTATTGGGCAAAAACTCTAATTGGTGAGTAGAGGGTGGCCAACCTTTATGCATTAATAAGGAGCCCTCAATGATTTCCAGAGTCTCTTTGGAAACACCCCCAATAATTTGGTCATGGTTAAAAGTGTTCCAGAATAAAATAATAAGGTGTTCTCAGGAAAGATGTTCTTAGTACAAAACTAAAACGTTTTCATATGCATATGGTAATTTATTATCAATTTCATAGTGTATTGAAATGTATTTATGATTCCAGATGCACAGGTCTCAAAATGTAAAGCAAGGATTGCTTATGATAAGACTTTTGTTCAAATTCAGACCTTTGCCTTTGAAAAAACTTATGTATATTTCATTAAATGGTAACAGATTAGATAAAAGCTTATGTATTAGAGATGATTGGTTGAAAGGGTTATGTTATGTTAAAATGAAACTTTATGTTACAAATGTCATGATTGTCATGGCAGTGTTATGTATGGATTTGGTTTCTAATTTCAATGTACAAATGTGTAACTTATCTGTTAACATTTTATAGGGATTTAAGTGATAGGGTTTCAATGGTTGTTAACCAAATAACAGTTTCATTTTATGTTCTAAGATGTTTGATATTCAGATAGATCGTAATGTTAAGCTTACTGCCTCTATTACAGTGTAAGGTCATTATACTTCTCTTCTGGATGTTTAATAACTGAGATTTGGAGACCAAAAGGTTAGAAAGATAAAAGGGCTAAAAGGAGAGTCAATATTTTGGCCCTAGCCCTGTGAGGTCAGAGTAAACCCAGGACAGAAGAGAACCTCTGCTTTAACATCCTATGACTGAGTTGAGCCCCTGATTTTCTGATCAAGGAGATCATGGGACCACAGAGGAAAGTGATCGAGGATGTACAGTGTGCCTAAGGAGAGTCACTTGGAGAGAGAAATTCTCTGAAGCTTTCACAGAAAGCAACTTGGTCAAGCAGTGGCTGTGACTCATCCAGATGGTTGACACTAACAGAGGAGTTGTGCATGATTCCAAAGCAACCCTGAAGAGACTAAACTGATCTTGATGGATAGGAAGGAAGGATTAGGGGGCTGGGGATATAGCTCAGTGGAATAAGCGTCTGCCTAGCAAGCGCAGGGTCCTGAGTTCGATCCCCAGTACTGCCAAAAAAAAAGTGATAAAAGGATTAATATGGGTCTCACCTCCACTTGGTCTTAAACATCCAGCAAAAATGCATAACTACAAGATGTATGAATAAGCATTGCCATAGTGAGATGTTAGCTGTAAAGGATTCAAATCTCCAACAGCTTCAGACATTTTGCCCACTAGACCGGCAACTGACTACTGTTAGGGATGTTGGGACTATATTCTCCAAGCATGGCCTTTCCAGCTGATCTCCCATCATTTACAAAGCAGAGATGTCGGGAACTGTGGAAGCTGGAAAGTAATTACATACACAAGACGAAGCTAGCCTGAGAACACGGGAGCCCGTGAACACAGGAGCTCCTTGAAGCACGTAAACAAGCAGTTGTAGTTTGTTAACTGATTCCTGGGGAATGAGACTGAAATCAACCAATGTCTTCAAGGTATAAATAAACACGCTACTGTTCTTGAATAGTTCCCCTTCTCTTCTGAGAGAGAGGAACTCCACCTGATCCCAGCTTTTTGTTTCGTCTATTTGTCCTTATTCTCACTGCCGTTCCTTCCTGGGGTACAGCAAGAACCTAATGGATGCCTACAGACGTTGGCATCATCCACATGGCCCTGGCTTTAGGTGCATGGAGAATGCAAGAGTTCTGAGGTGAAAGAGGCTTCCACCCACATTTCAGAAGGCCTGGGAAGCCAGACAGTGTGCCCCTGAGAGGGCAATATGTGAAGCTGTGAATGTGAAGCAAAAGGTGCACTGGAGACCTCAGAATTTTAGAAAAGACAGGACTGTGGATCATCTGAGGAAAGCTGCAAGGAGGGAGCAAAGTGAGTCTAAGAGAGAAGCTGTGGAAGCTGTAACCACCAGAAGTGCCATCAGGGTAGACTCACGCTAGCCCTTTGGAGCTCACAATGTGCCACAAGTTGCTTCAGATGCTGGATGTGGAATTATAGGGTATAATGTTAGTGCTGATGAATTTTGGACTTGCTTTGGTCCCAATGATTTGTATTCCCCTCTTGGTACCTTTTGGAATGGTAATGTTTATTTTGTGCCATTGAATGTTGGAAGTGTTTAATTTAACTTTTCATTTGTACAGAGGCTTATAACTAAAGAGTTTGCCTTATATCTTGGAGGAGACTTGGGACTTGGACTTTTCAGCAATACTGAAACTGTTAGGACTTTGGTAACTCTTGCAGATGGACTAAATGCCTCTTGCATAGTCCAAGGGATGTACACGAGTCTTTAGCGGGGTGGGGGGATGTTATGGTTCTAATGTAATGTCTTTGTATCTGGAAACTGGTTTAATGAAATATGTCTGATTGACAAGTTGACAAGGGGTGTAGTGTTACGGTTCATACACCGTGTCAACTTGGGGATTCTAGAGGTTTGGTTGAGTGACTCAGCGGGAAGCCAGGGTGCTTACTTTGTATTCATCCTGAGGCTGTGCAAGAGGAGGGCATGGAGATTATGGGAGTGCTACACCCCCCTGGGGGGGGTAGCCTGTTTACAATGTAAGGGAGGTAAAGAAGACTGCTTGCTGCCATTCCTCCTTTTTGCTCTCGTTTTTTGATGTGCTCTGCTGCCATGAATCTTTGCCCTTTGTCATATTCCACTTTGCCTCAGAACCAGCCAAGTATGGACTGAAACCTCCACAAACAGTAAGCTAAATAAACCTTTCCTTCCTCAATTTTGGGTGTTGGATATTTTGTCTCAGCAATGAAAGAAAAATAACCAAGACAGTAGGCCTTTAAAAATAATGGTACGCACCTGCAGTAGTCCTACTCCTCATTGGGTCACCAGCACAGTGACAATAAAGAAAACTGATTTTCAGAATTTATTGACTTCAGGCTCATCATCAGTTTAGACAGTGCAGCCTTTCAGTCTAGTTAACAGGAGAAATTTTCATAACTATGAAGTGGGAAATTTTTGCAAACCACATATTCAGCATAAGATATCTAGATTAAATAAAGATTCTCAAAACTCAACTGCAAAAGAACAATCCAAGGTGGGCCTGATGGTGCATGCCTAGAATCCCAAAACTCTGGGAACCTAAGTCAAGAGAATTGTAAGTTAGAGCCCAGTCTGGGCAACTTAGTGACTTAGTGATACCATGTCTGAAAATTTAAAAATACAAAAGGGTTAAGAATGTAGTTTAGTGCAAAGGCCCTGGGTTTAATCCTCAATACCCACCCCCAGATATAGAAACTGTGCAAAATACCATTCATTAAAAAGTATGCAAAAAATGCAAAAAATATATATACAGAGAAATTTAAGCTTATGAAAAATGTTCAATATAATTAGCCATTAGGTGAAAATTAAAACTCCAGTGAGATTCTATTATGCACCAGAATGACTAAAATAAATTTTTTAAATGATAACACCAAATGCTTGGAAGGATGTAAAGAAACTAGAAACAGCCACTTATACGCTGCTAGTAGAAATTTATAATGGTATGGTCACTTAGAAAACCATTTAATAGTTTCTTTAAAAATACATATATTTATACACAAGTACCTTATGTGATGGTTAAGCTTAATTGTAATCTTGATTGGATTAAGAGACTCTTGGAGAGGTGACTGGGTCATGTGGCTGCTAAAGTGATCAGTGATTTAATCCACTGATATTTGTAGCTAAATGTGCTGTTAGGATATGGGGCCAAAGTGGAAGCGGGTCACTGGGGGGCATTCCTTTGGAAGGTGTAACTCTTGATAGTTCTCCTCTCTTGTGCTCTGCTTTCTCTCTTTGCAGGTTTGCTCTCCCATACCCTTCCACTATGATGTTCCTATCTTGGAACAGGCCAACCATGGACTGAACCCTCACACACCATGAGCTGAATTAAACCTCTCTTCCTTTATATTGCACTTGTCAGATATCTTACACCAGGAAAAGGTCAGCTGACTTGTGTACCATTCCAAAGAAATGAAGATTTATGTTCACACAAAGCCTGTACTTGCTGGGGATATAGCTCAGTGGAATAAGTGCCTGCCTAGCAAGTGCAGGGTCCTGAGTTCGATCCCCAGTACCGCCAAAAAAAAAAAAAACCCAACAACAACAACAACAAAAAAACAAAGCCTGTACTCAAATGTTTATAGTGGCTTTTTTTTAAATGTCCCTGAAGGAATGAATAAACTATGGTACATTTATTTAAGCAACAGAATACTACTCAGCAAGAAAAAGAAACTACCGGTATAGAATATCTCAAGAGAAATATGCTGAGTGAATTTTTATAATCTTGAAATTGAAGTAGGATAGAAGAAATTAAGAATGATAGAAGACAAAATTATAATTTTTAAACTATACTTTTAAGAAAAACTGAAGCGTCAGGACACAAGTTATTCAGGTCTTTTTGCTTTTCATCAAACTCATGTCTGCCAATTCCTAAGGGTCCTAAAGGCACAGTAAATGTGGGCCTGTGCTTCTAACTTGTAGGAAGGGCCTTTTCATCTGTAAAATGGTCCTTTCACCTATAGAAAGGACATCACCTTTC
Source organism: Dinomys branickii (assembly GCA_004027595.1). Taxonomy (NCBI): domain Eukaryota; kingdom Metazoa; phylum Chordata; class Mammalia; order Rodentia; family Dinomyidae; genus Dinomys; species Dinomys branickii. Next base: position 50,364 of record PVLD010013488.1, on the reverse strand, counting down.
ACTTGTAATTTGAACCCTTTCTTTCCATAGATTTCTATCCTGAGAACTACGATAACATGGAGTCCATGGTAATAATGTGCCTCTGTCTCTGTCTCTGTCTCTGTCTCTCTTTCTCTCTTGGACCTGCGCTTTATTCTCTTTGGCTGTATACTTTTAAAATTCTGCCTAATAAACCTCCTTATGCCCCATACTGATGCATCTTGAAAATTCACTTTCTGGCTGGGCTTGATAACACACACTAGTAATTCCAGCACTTAGGAGGCTGAGGTAGAAAGATCACCGAGTTCAAGGAGAGCCTCAGCTATATAGTAAATTCAGGGTCAGCTTGAACTACATTGCAAGACTCAAGAAAATTAATTTGCTGTAATGGAAGCCAGGGAATCTATAACCTTCATCTCTCCTTTGGACCTCCTCTGCTCCTGTTCAGTGACAAAATAAAAATGGAGAGCAGTTTGTCAGCTGCCAGAGATCAATAGGGGAGATGGGGTTTGGAGGGGAGTAGGTGTGGTTATTAAAGTAGGTACTATGATGAATCCTTGTGATGGAACTGTTCTCTTTTTTTTAATGTAATGACTGTCATAATCAGCGTATTATACAGATTAGTCATTCTTTATTTTAAAGAGAATAAAAATAAAAGACAAAAATGATACAGAATTTGAAAACAAGATGAAAAATAACAATATGCAATATCACAATGATTGGTAATTTCCATTCTTGAAGATATAAGCTCCAGAGGAGCAATTGGGTCTTTAAATATACACAAGTATTTCCATCAAATTAATTTTTAACCTTACATACAAACAGACCTAAGCTGTTAAAAACATAAGAAAAGTAAGAACCTAAAAGAGTGAATAAAAACTAGGAGGTATGATAGACATTGTGAAATGAAAGGAAAATGCTCAAAAGTAATGGGCAACTGGTATGTGGGAAAGGAGAAGGGAAAGAAGGGGAGATCATGTATACATGTATACACAGGACAGCTAGCAGTTGTACTAGTGTCTTCTATTGCTTTACTGAAAGGAACAATTAATGATTACTTGTTTGATCATTGTATGTCTCTATTTGTTTTCCTGAGAAACCACTTCGAAGATAGCAGTATGTAATACAACCACTATTATTAATTTCCTACCACTTTTTAACTCTGTATTGTTTGTATTGCTCTTATGATATTTTGTAAATGGATGTCTGTTAGTATGTTTTCTTCTTGTATTTTGTAAAAAAAATTCCACCTCTTAAAAAAAACAAAAATAGCTATTAGCTACGTATTATCTGAGAAACCACATGCAAAAACAAAGGACATGGAGAGAATGAAGCTGAGAGGACAAAGTGGCAGAGAGATGTGAAAGAGTTGACAACAAAGCCCATCACACTTGTGCACTAATAGCCCCAAGCCATTTTAATGTTGACCAGTTAAAGTTAGACCTTAAAATATAGGATGTGGGTAGAATTTAAAGGTTTTTTTTTTTTTTTTTTGCGGACTGGGGATCAAACTCAGGACCCTGCGCTTGCTAGGCAGGCGCTTATTCCACTGAGCTATATCCCCAGCCCAGATGTGGGTAGAATTTAATCTGGTTGGTCATAACTTTCACTTGAGTTGTAGGTCCTTTGGAATCAAATGAATACAGAAACAGCTGCACATTCTTCACTTTGCTTTTCATAACCATTCTGAGTTTAAATGGATTCCACTTAAAAAACATCTACAGGCCAGTGGAGCTTTTCCCTATCTGAGCACATCCATGTACCCAATGCACCTCACACCGTACTGTTACCCAAATTTATGTCAATAAGGAAAGTGTTTTAGTCTCATACCTAGGTTATGCCTAGGTTTGTCACACATACACTTCTCTGCTAGGAGGCAATGTTGGTACAGAAGTACAGTATTTCTAGTTTGTTGTTTCCAAGTATGTAATACATGCAGCACTGCTGTCAGGTAAATATATGCACAAGGGAAGATGAGGCGTGAACTCACATAAAAGCAGTCAAATGGAAATCAAAAAGAACTTTCTCTTTCAGAGCTTCCCTATTTGGATTTGTAGAGGTTTTCCAATAATTTCTTTAGTTGTATTGCATACTTCTCAGTCCACTCCCAAGCTTTTCTGTTGTACTTCTCTGTAGCTCTTTTATAGATCTGAGCAGTCTCAGGCCCTAAAGGATCATCTGGGTTGTGATCATACAACAGAGAACTTTTGAAATTGTGCTGGAGACCACTGTGACCATAGACTATCAAGACAAATTCTGCCATTCATGTTAATATTTGGATGATAAATTCTTGTTGTAAATGCAACCTTAGGTGGTTTGAAGGGGTAATCCACTGGGGAATGAATTGTCAAGAAAATACTCTACCCTGACAGGGACTATCATTTGGCCCCACTATTGTAGCTTGCCAAGAGAACATATCATCTCCAACATGGCCACTGCTGGTGGGTCCCATGCCCGGTCATTCAGTTTCTTGTGGATTCTCTTCAGAGCCATGATGGGTGGAGGGTGGTGGAGGCCCCCCGCGTGAGGACGGGGGCAGGGGAGGGATGAGGAAGGGACTAGAGGGCCTGAGACCAACTCAGTGGTCCCAGGTCAGATGGGAAGTTCAAGAGTGCAGTCTGTCAGGACAGGTGCCTGGCCCGCAGAGCTTCTGGGCCTGCTGCAGCACTTACCATATCACTTGCATTGGCCCCTTTAGGCTCTGCTGCCCACTGTTCTGTTCTTGACTGTGATGAAGGCCACACAAATGTGTACATGTGTTAAAATTATATAGATCCTAAATATTCACAGGCAGTAGTGGATGTAAATGGATTGTATTGCTGTCAGTTTCCTGGATATAATACTGCACTGTGGTTTTGAAGATGTTATCATTGGAGGAAACTAGGTGAAGAATAAATAAGATTTATCTTATCATTTCTTAGAACTGCATGTACACCTACAAATATCTCTACATAAAAGGTTTTTTAATTTAGTATGTATAAATAAATCCTATTCTTTATTTATTCTGTCATTTCTAGTTCTTTCCAACTAATTCAGTTCACTCTGCTCCCATTCGAATCATAATGGCAATTTAAATGCCATTATAAATGATTGGAGGCATCGCTAAGAGGATAATAACTACCTGATATATTTATTCTCTTGGGTCTCATTTGTGTAAATTGTCTTCTCCTAGTCTCTTGGGCCTATTATGAAACATAACCCCAGCCAGTCAGCCCTTGAGATTCTTAGCTGGATCAGGGTCCTAATCCTTTATAGTCTCAGCTACCCAGGAATGCTACTTGACATTGCCCCAGTATTTAGTGATACTTTTACATTGTTCATATTTCGGCTGGACTGTAAACTGCACGAGGGTAGGAGTTCATTCACTTGTTTCTCCATTCAGCAAATATAGTTTGCATTATAGGGAGGCTGAAACTCAAAACTGATCATACATGTGGGGGCAAGGCAAGGCAGGTCACAAAAAAACCTCTGAGAAAATCCAAGCAATTGGTTGCTAGGCAAAGCTATGTCACATAACACCAACTTATCAAATGTATAAATAAACACCCTAAAGTGGTTGAACAGTTCCTTTTCCTCCCATCTTGGGAGAGGGCTCCACCTGATCTCAGCTTTCTGTCTCTTTATCTTTATTTCTCCATGCTCTTGCCGTCCTTCCCCCTGGGAACTTTGAGAGCTGCACTGGATGTGGCATTGAATGACTACTTTGTGGCAGACTATGTTCTGTTGCTAAAAGCTATGCAAGGATGTGAGATTAGTAGGTGTGAGGCAAAGAGACTGGAAGCAGGAAGGCTGTTTGGTAGCTGTTGCAGAAATTTTGGAGAGAAACTATGATAGTTACTAAGATAGTGGGCCTGGAGAGAAGGGCCAAATTCAGTAGATGTTTAGGAAAGAGTCAGTTGACTAATTGCGTGTGAAGCATTAATGAGAGGCCAGAGATAAGGTTGATTCCCAGGAATCTGGCTTGTTGCCTCAGCCAGAGTGGAAATACTAGAAGGGAGCAAGTTCAGAAAAGTAGGAAAATATTTCTAATTCCCTTTTGGCCATTTCAGTTGCTATTTGGCATGCACAAGCAGAATTCTTCAATGGACAATTTATGGTGTTGGAGATTATGGTATTGGAGCTCAAAGCAGTAGTGCCTGAGTTATGAATTTGATGGTTAAAAGCACAGGTAGAAATGAGATTACATAGGAAAAGTGTATAAAGGTGGAAGAGGAAAGGAAGCACCAATTCTAACAGTCGGGACAAAGGATAGAAATCTATTTTCTCTGTGAGAACATGGGACTAAAACCGAGAGAAGCCAGTGGAAGAGAGGAGACTAAAGCAGGAGAGTTCAAGAGTGTCAAATGTACTGATGTTGAATAATAGGATTCTAAAGAGTCCATAAAAGTGTACCCTTCTCTGAGGTTGAGCACTTTGGTTTCTATACTGGGTCATTAAAAAACTGAGTAAACTACCACCCGTAGAAAAATAGTGCATGCTCAGTAGGAAATTCTTTCATGGTAATTTTACTATCTGTCTAAACTTACATACTGAGAGGAACAGCAAGAACAGTCATAGCTAATTTACTTGTATTCCAAGTAAGCACTTTATATTAATTGATTTAATTTTTAAAACAACCCTATAAGCTAGGTCCTATTAGCTAACCCATTTTATATATAAAAATATGAAGGTTTAGAAATATTAATTAACTTGACCAAAATCACATAAATAGTGAGGAATGCAGTTCTAAATCCAGAGCACACAAGCTTAAACATATGCTATATTTTCCCTCCAGAACAAACGGATCATACTAATACCAACATTCATTCTCTTAGAGTTAATATTTTGCACAAATTAATAAATAGGTATCCCAGTGATATAGTGAGTCAAAGGAATTCTCCAGGGAAAAGGTAAAAATTGACCAAGGAAAGAATTAGAGGAAGGTGACAGATCAGAAATTCAAGTAAGCAGCAGGATAACTGGGTGGAAGAAAAGCTATTTCATGGAGAAATAGAAACAGATTCAGATATCACAGGGGTTGGGGGAGAGAATGCTGGAAACTTAAGATGAAGGACTCTATGGCCTCAGAGAAAAGAAGAAAATATCTTTGTTAAGGGTGAGGCTTGGGACTTAAAGAGCGAACTTGCAAGCTGGGAGTAGTGGTACATTCTTATAATCCCAGCGTTCTGGAGGCTGATGCAGAAGGATCACAAATTTGAACCCAGCCTGGGCAATTTGGCAATTTAGCGAAAATTTGTTGCAAAAAAAAAAAAAAGTGTTGGGGATTTAGCTCAGTGTGAAGGCCTTGGGTTCAATCCCCAGTACTACAAAACAAACTCTTCCAAACCCAAAACGAATAAAGTGCCCCAGAACCGAAACAAAAACTAAACAAGCAAACAACCACAATGTGACTGTTGAGAAAGCTGCTCTGAGAGGGCAAGGAAGGGCAAACAATCACAGGAGACCTGCTGGCTGGGACAGGGGTTCTGCTGAGGCTGGATGCGAGATGTTTCTGGGGCAGTACTTGCATCACAAATTGTTTAGAACCTGAGAAATCTGTTGGTGGGTGTCTTAATTACTTTTGTTGCTGAGACAAAATATCCAACACCCAAAATTAGGGGAGGAAAGGTTTATTTAGCTTATAGTTTGTGGAGGTTTCAGTCTGTAACCAGCTGGCTCCAAGGCAGGATGGCACTGCACAGGGGCAACACTTCAAGGCAGGAGAAGACAGCAACAGCAGCAAGAGCACAGAAGGGGGAAGACAAGCCTCTTTCCCCACCTCATATTGTAAATTGGCTATCTCACCCTGCCAGGGCCGGTGTGGCACTCACACCATCTCTATGCCTCCTCTTGCACAGGTTGAGAATGTTCACAAAGTGAGGGCCCTGGCCCCCTGCTGAGTCACTTAGTTAAATTTCTAAACTCAAGTTGACACAACGTATCAACCATTACAGGGGAATGTAGTTTATTATACATTTGAGGTGCAAGGGGCTGAGGCCAGATAGAGAAGGTCTGACAAGGGAAGACAGGTGATAGATTAAAAGGGAAAAGGTGATCAAGAGTCAAAAATCAAGGATCTGGAAATAAAGTAGTGGTCAGTTCACGAGATATAGGAGCTAATTTTTTTTAAATAACTCTACGTTTATTTACAAGCTTAGGATGTGATAGAATTTGCTTTACTGTGTTGGGAGATGTATCTCAGCAAGGATTTGAAAATTTTAGAGGCAGGTTTGAGTGAGTAATTACAACATGCTGTGTTTTACTAGGTGCACAATTCAACTAACTGAACTGAGTGATTGCTGGCCAGCAGCAAGGTAATGCAGTAGCAGAAATGTTCATTCATCAGATGATGCACAGAGACTGAGTTTGGCAGTGAGGAGACAGTCAGGAATGTCAGTGTTCAATATGTAAATATCAAGTGAGAGGTCCTTTGTTCCTGGCACGGTCCCTTTCCCTGTCTCCAGCTCAGTCTACTCACTGATTTTTTGTTGGCATTTGTTCAAAAGCCAGTACTTCCTTCCATTTTAACTGTTATAGAGGACGCATAATGGTTTTTTCCTTTTAGCAAGTATTTGTTGACTGCCTAATAAAGCCAGACATTTTGTTAGTTTGATGACTTGTCAATGAAGAACACAAAATACAAGTCCTCAAGAAGCTCATACTTAAGTGCAGAAACCCAACAACTAAGCAATAATAACCCAGAGTATAAATGCCTGAATGTCAATGACAAACACAACTACCAAATGCATATATGGAAATCTTAACCTCCCATTGCAAGAGTATTAGGAAATGGGACCTTTGGGAGGTAATTGGTCATAAGGGCTCATAAATAGGATAAAAGCCCTTATAAAAGAGACTCCGAAGCGATCCCTTGCTCCTACAAAGTAAGGTGACAGCTGTTTATGTGGAAGCAGCCTGCACCACACACCAAATCTGCCTGTGCCTAGATCTTGGATTTCCTGGCCTGCAGGACCAGAAGAAATCGATTTCTGTTGTTTATAAACCACCCAGTGGACGGTATTTTGTTGTAGTAGCCCAAATAGACTAATACAATGAATTATAGATGCCATAATAATATCAAAATTTGTGTCTTATGAGATGGCAACTCAGCCCTCAGTGGTTTAGAAGGGCTTCTGTGAGACTGTCTCATCACCAATAAAAGTATAGAATACACGAAGGCCAATGAATACAAAGGAGGAAAGCACAGGAACTCGATGTTCCTGGAGAATTTTCCTGCTTTCTTGGTCTCCATTTTCTGGAGGGCCTTCTATTTTTTTGCCTCTTCTGGTGCGTTATTCACACAGGACAGTCCTTTCAGAGGACTTCTACAAATGCTTTTGCCCTGTAGCACTCACCAAACTTAGAACTAGATCTGGATTTAAATCTCAGCTCTAGTTTTTGTAGGTATGAAACTTGGTGTTATGATAGTTAAGTTAGGTAGGAACATAGTCAAACAAGGCTGGGCCTTTGAGGGAGTCAGTGCAGAGGATAAAAGCACATTACAATGATTGCTAGAGGTATATCCATTACAGGGCAGACCCCAAGATAAAGACACAATGACCAGGTGTCTTGGTTACTTTTTTCTCATTGCCGAAACAAAATACCCAACGCCAAAAAGAAAGGAAGGAAAGGTTTATTTAGCTTACAGTTTGCGGAGATTTCAGTCCCTACTTGGCTGGCTCAGAGGCAGATGGCAGAGGGCAAATGTTCATGGTGGCAGAACACAGCAAAAACAACCAGAGCAAAAGGGAGGAATGATGGGCAAGCAGCTTCTTTCCTTCCCTTACATTGTAAACTGCCTGCCCCCACCCAGGGGGCGTGTATCTCCCACACAATTGTTCATGCCCTCCTCTTCCACAGGCTCAGGATATGTACAAAGTAAGCTCCCTGGCTTCCTGCTGAGTCACTCGGCTAAACTTCTAGACTCCCCGAGTTGACACAATGTATCAACCATAACACCAGGCCTACATGCCTCCCCAGGGGAAAAGATAATTGCCATCACCTGTTCCAATAAAGTTTCAATAGACATCAATCACTCTGGTGAGTAAACAGGACCCCTGATCCATCCTTTCCTAAAGAAACTCTTTGTTCTTTCATGACACTTGCTACATGACCTGCTTCCTCATTAGATCAATGTTACCTAAGCAGCTATACTTTGCCATGTTGTACCTACCTCGTGATTTTTCTCTAAAACTTCCTTTGAGAAGTGGTCTCATTGACAACCCACTTTCATGTCCCCTCCTTCTTTCATAGAGAGGAGCTCTCTCTCTCAATAAACATTTCCTATTTTTAACCTCTGTTGTTCCTTAGAATTCATTCTCTGATTTTGGAGAATGCAAACTCAGTGTATCTGACATTTAGCAGGTTGGGTGTTGCATATTCTTTCCCCTATGTCATTTGGAGGCCTCAGCAAGATAATTCTTAAAGACTTAGAGGGAGGTTTCACTGGCACAGTTTGGTCTGATCTCCCCTCTACACTCTAAAGGGGAAGGTTGATTCTGTTCTGCCTCAGTTTCCTTTCTGGTCTGATCTTCCACTGGTGAGGAGACAATCTTAGCCCTTGGGATTCCCCACTCTTGCCTCTCCATGCTGAGGGTGATGTTTCATGGGCAAATTGTTTCCATAACTCACCGTGAGCATGAGAAGAAATGACTTCCTTTTTCTGATCTTATTTCTCTCATTTTGTACTTTTCTTTTTTAGAGGCCTGTTTCTGCTGAAGGTTAGAAAAGAAGGAACCCTCAACTATCTCAACTTTTCCCTCCTATCCAACAGCTAAAAACCTTTCAGTTGAACCCATAGAATTTGAGCATTTGCTAACACTAAAGATAGGAAAGTCATCTTAGAAAAAGCACACATGCCCTATCTCTGTGTCAGATGAGATATCAGAATTTTGCCTGTGTAGGAGAACACATAAAAGTGTGTCCCCACCTAATGTTCTAGGCAACAGTCTCCTTGGAGAGGGACACTGAACCCGAGACTGTAAAAAGAACTGGCTTCTAGGTGAGACCAGAAAGAGCTATTTCCTAAACATGATATTTATGGGATCAAAACACATTCAGTTTAAGGGAGCATTCCCAACCTCCTGGTGCTATCTCTCCACTCCAAGGCCTACTTTTCATCATTTATGTGTATGAGAGAGGAAAGTACTTTTGCTAATGTGTAAATTTGTGGTCCCTGGATGATGGGTACAGGTTTAAACCTGTGAGCTTCATAAGTGTTTTGCTAAGGAAGAATGCGTAGGTGATTAGGTAGACAGCACAAATGTCTTGGGGACTTATTTACAGGCAAGATTTCCCCAAGCCATTATTTGCCTCTATCTGTCTCCAAAGGTGATCTCTTTTACAGGCTGAAAACTGCTCCAATCATTTCCAATTCCAATTTACCCTTTGATCTTTCCTTCCCTCACTCTGAAAGAATTGGAAAGCAGTTATTGAGGTCTTGATTATTGGTTTAATTTTGCTAGCAGTGCTCCTTTCTTTAACCGTGACTGTTATAGTTGGAATCAACTGTAGTTTGTGCTTCTGGAAATGTGCTAGAGTTAGGAGTGTGAGTTTCTGGAAAAGGTAGCGGGTATGAGTCACTTTTTAAGGGTTGCTAGTCCAACCTGCTTTACCTTCTGATCACTCTCCAGACAGCAGGCAAGTGCTCTGGAGCAGGTCACACAGGGAGATGCCTGGAGGCACATAGAAACCAAACAGAGATTAAAAAGGACGCCTATTTTCCTCTTGTGTTTCAGATGGCAAATTCAATGTCAAGTTCCATTAGAATGTATTCTTAAGCACTAAAAACGTGTTCAACCCTCACATATTGAGAAAGACCTATTTAATATTTTTCTGTACTTGTGCATGACCTATTTTACAACTAAAATTATGTGGTAAGAGAGAGGAAAAATGGTCAGATTTACCATATGTTTAGACTTTCTTTGCATTAGGAGATAATCCTCACTTGTGTTCAAAACATAAATCTAAGCCACAAGAAAACTAAATACCTCTGGCCCTTAAGACACTGCCAGTTATATCTACTGTTATTGAGCCTAAGATTCCCCTTCCTTGCCCTTTGGATCCTAAGGACAATGTTTCCAATGAAACCTTAATGAAAGCTTCATCCATTGTTACTTAGCCTGAGGGTCTCACTTGCCCTCTGAACTCTAAGGGTGAAAGTTCCAAGCCAACCTTAATTGAAGCCTCTACTGGGCTACAGCCATCCCTATCTAATTTTGTTTAAGCTCCTCAAGGACAGTATCCCTTAAGGAAGTAAACAGAAAGTTTGGCACTAACTTCTGTTTTACCTTAGAATTCATTCTTTGATTTTGGAGAACACAAACTCAACATATCTGACATCTAGCAGGTTGAGAGTTACATTCTATTTCCCCTACATCAATGTGTCAGTTGATCCTATGCCACAGTTTATCTTAAAGTAATAATGAAAATACAAACTTTAGAGTTGTTGAAATGATCAAATAAAGTTATACATGTCCTATTGTCATGTAAACTATTAAACATTGTGTAGATTGTACCGATTTTTACTGTCGTATGCCTGATGCTTTTGTACTCTTGTGCGCATTATAATTATTGAGAAATAAAGCATCCATACCTAGCAATAACAATTTATAAGTAATTTCCAGCATTCCCAAATTTAACCTCTGTTATGGTTTCTTTCTAGATGTTCTTCCAAAGCCTCATAAGATCATAGCTGAGGCTTTTGGGAGGGACTGGATCATGTGTGTGATACTGGACCAGCCAACTGATGAGTTTATAGCTAGGTGTGATATTGGGAAGTGAAACCTGCTGGGAAGAAGTGGGTCACTGTGGGCATGGCCTGGAAGGGATATATATCCCTTGTCTTAGTTACTTTTCTCTTGTTGCTGGGACAAAATACCTGAAACCCAAAATTAAGGAAGGAAAGGTTTATTGAGCTCACAGTTTGTGGAGGTTTCAGTCTATACTCAGCTGGCTCCAAGGCAGAGTGGCACATGGCAGAGAACAACAGTTCATGGCTGCAGAACACAGTAAAAGCAACAAGACCAAATTCAGAGGAGCAAAAAGAAATAAGTCTCTTTCCTTCCCTTCTATTGCACACAGGCTTCCGGCTCCAGGGTGGATATAGCACTCATATCCATAATCCCGGAATTGGACCATGAATCAATCACAGACTCTAGAACTGGCTCCCATGACTACATGAGGCTTTAGGGGGACATCCAGACACAAACCATAACATTCCTCCTGTTCCCTTGATCTCTACTGCTTCCTGCCTGCCAGGCCATGAGCTTTTTCTCCTTTGTCATGAACCTCTGTCATGCCACCCTGCCTTGGAGCCAGCTGACTATGGACTGAAATCTACTAAAATAACCTTTTCTCCTTTAAGTTGTGGGTACTGGGTATTATGTCTCAGCACCGTGAAAGTAACTAAGACAGCCCCCCAGAGAAATTATTCCACAAAACCATTTAAAAGGTTTGAGTTAGTGCCATAAAGTAATTTGTCCTCTACTCAAAAGCCACCACACTGAGGATGTGGCAGCTAATGTGTCACCTAGCCGTAGAATGTCGAGCAGTGCAACACTTAAAGATTGATGACTACTGTATGGGAAAAACGGCCAGTAGAAAGACGAATCTGACAATTAGTAGAATAAATAAATATTGCTAACACCAAAAAGAAGAGAGATAGGTGAGTAGCAAAACTTCTTTACCCCCAAATTCAGGAAGGCCTCCTGAACCAGTAAAATTTACACCTTCTATTCCAGAAAAGCTCCATGGATAAGAAAGCATTTCATTGAATAGTTTCCTTATTCTGAGGGAAAACTCACTTAAACTTATGCCACAGAAGTAGAGGTACTTCTGAATACTTTGGACATATGTAACTTGTACTTTTTAGATTGTGGGACTGAGGGGACTTAGTCTCAGGACAATTATAGCAGCTAATATTTTTCTTTTTCTAATTTTACTAAGAAACATTTTCAAGCCAGGCGTGGTGGGATGTGCCTATAATACCAGCACTCAGGAGGCTGAAGCAGGAGGATGGCTGTGAGTTCAAGGCCAGCCTGGACAGCATAGTGAGTTCAAGGGCAGTCTGAACCGCACAGCAAGACTGTCAAAAAAATAAAAATAAAAAGAAATGAAAGAAACATTTTCAAAATACAGTTACTTTCAAATAATTTAATATACTCACCTGTCCCTTCTACCACCTAAACTCTACCAATAATGTTTTATTATACCTGCCAGACTTAATTGTTTAATTAGATGTTTATTTTGAGGTAGTTGTAGGTTCACATACAGGAGTATAAAGTAATACAGTGACACTTTGCACTTTTCAGATTCTCCAGAGGTAGTTAGTATCCTGTGGAACTATAGGATGGTGGCAAAGGTAGGGCAATGTTATTGGTATAGGGATGATGCAGAACATTTCCATCACCACAGGGACTCTCAGATTGCCCTTTCATAACCACATCTACTTCCCTCCTGCCTTGACCCTCATAAAATTCTGGCAACTACTAGTCTGTCCTGAATTTCTATATTTTGTTATTTCAACAAAATTATGTAACTTTTTGAGATTGGCTTTTTTCTTCTAGCATAATTCTAAGGAGACACATTCAAGTTGTGTGTATTAACAGTTTGTTCCTTTTCACTGCTGAGTAATATTCCACAGTAAGCATCTACAATAGTCTGTTTAACCATTCACCATTCACCAGAAACATGTGGGGTGTTTCTAGTTTTTGGCTTTGACAAATGAAACTACTTTGGACATTCATGTAGAGGTTTTGGTGTAAATGTAAGTTTTTGTTTCTTTGAGATAAATGCCCAGGAATATCACCACTAATGGCAGCAGCATATTTAATTTTTTAAGAAACTATTAAGCTATTTTCCAGAGCAGCTATACCATTTTACATTCCTACTAATAATATACAAGTGATCTAGTTTTTCCCTGTCTTTACCAGCATTTGATATGGTCACTAATCTTGTAGATGTTCCTACAGATATGTAGTGAGGTCACAGTGTAGTTTTAATTTTCATTTCCTTAATAGCTAGTGATACTGACCAACTTTTCATGTGCTTATTTTCCTCTTCTGAAAACTGTCTCTTTATGCTTTTTGCCCATTTTCTATGTGGACTTTTTTTTTCTTGAGCTTTTGAGAGTTCTTTGTTGTCTTAGTCTCACTTTCTTGTTGGATCAAAATACTCAACATCCACAACTTAAAGGAGTAGAGGTTTATTGTGACTCACAGTTTTAATCCGCGGTCAGCCCACACCGAGGCAGAAATGGCCTGCCAGAGGGGCCTGGTGGGGGAGAACCGCGGACTTCAAGGGAAGAAAGGAGCTGCAACAGAGATGCACCCTTCTACGTCACACCTGGGCAACCGCGGCGAGGACCCACCGCCTAACAGCAAGTCAACTATGAATTTATCGGTGGACTAACCCATCGATTGGCACAGGGGCTGCATATATCCATGACCCGATCAACTTCCAACACGTTCTACACTTTAGAAATAAGTCCTTTGTAGATATGTGCTTAAAAATATTTTCTTCTGTATCTTGTTTTTCCATTCTTTTAACCAATCTTTCTCAGAGCAAAAATTTGTGGGTACGCACGTGCCTGTGCGCTAGGGATTAAACTCGTGACCTCCTGCTAGGCATGCACTCTACCTCTGAGCAACAACCCCAGCTCTCCAGACCTTTAAAAAATTTTTTTTGACAAATTTCAGTTGATCAGTATTCTTTTATAAGACTAACCTTTGGTCCTGGAGATTTTCTCCTATTTTTTTCTGAAGATTTTATGGCTTCCCATTTAAATATGGGTTCATTCTTTTTTTAATTTTAATTTTACAGAAAAAGAAACAAAGTATGTAAAAAATTCCAAAATAATATGATAGGAGGGTAACCATGGCTAATACACTGCACATTGTTATCTTTAAATTAGTTACAGTACACGATATCAGCATTTAATTATCCAAACAATTATTAGCACAGACCTATCTTTTCAATGAACTGAGAGAAATTAGTAATATAACTATCTTAACTATCTTTATATGTATTTTTTTCCTTTTGCTTTTCCCTTCCTTCTTTTTTCTCATTCCCCTAAACCAGTTTCTCTTTCCTTGTGAAGTTTCTTCCCGTTTAACAATTTTGGATCACACTTAATATTTCAGTTTTTCACACTAGGGAGAGAATACAATGTTTACACGTTTGCATCTGGCTTATTTCAGTTATGAGTATGGACTCAAGTTACATCTATTTACCTATAAAAGTCCCCAGTTTATCCTTCTTTATGGCTGAATAATACTCCATTATATAAAAGACCACATCTTTTTCACCCTTTCCTCAGTTGATGGGCATTTGGGTTGTTTCCAAGATCTAGCTATTACAAATTGTGCTGCTATGAAGATCGGTCCACAAATACAGCTGTGGCATGATGTTTTCAGTTCTTCTGGGAAGATACCCAGAAGGGGGACAGCTGGGTCAAATGGGACCTAGGTTCGATTCTGTAGCAGTTAGATAAGTTATAAGACTTAGGATGAGGTTTATTTATTTATTTATTGCCTATAGATGTCCCTTTACTTTAGTATTGTTTGTTGGAAAGCCTATCTTTCTTTGTTGTTTTTTGTTTCTTTTCCAAAGTCACTTGGACACATCTTGGAAAATCTATAATTGCCAGATGCTGGGCTTTTAAAATTCATTTCTTGTCATAAAATAAACTGTGGTAATGCTTATCTCCATATTTTTATAGTTAAGTAACCCTCAGAATACTTAGAGCCACAATTCCATTGTTTCTTCCATAGCAGCTACTTCTTATTTATTTAACTTCTTTTTAGCATTTTCTATATGCTGAACATTGTGCTAAGCTTGAGGAAATACAAGTTGAACAAGACTTACTGGCATGTTTCATGGAAAAACAAACAAAATCAAGAGCTCAAAGGATGAGCACAAATGTACAAAGAGGGCAAGAAGAGTATTCTAGATGAAATAAAAATATAGAAGGCCAGGAAGTTTGCAACAGCTTCATACCTTTAGGAAGCAGCAAGTATTTTGTTATAGTTGCGCTTACAATCCCAGAACTCTGGCAGTCTGAGGCAAGAGGATCACAAGTTTGAGCCCATCCTGGGCAACTGATGAAGACCCTGTCTCAACATTTAAAAGAAAGGTTGGGGCATAGCTTAGTGCACTGGCCCACATTCGCTCCTCAGTACTGCTGTTAAAAAAAATGGAACTAGCATGTTTCATTAAATGTAATATTTACAAAGTTAATGATTATAAGAATGTGAACTATTATTATGGAACTTTACAATCTGGTAGTTTGATAATGGTGACAAAAATATGCTGAAAATGGTAGCAAGACCTCCGTCTCCAAAAACAATCGCCCTCAGAGGTGGGGCTTTGGGATGGTGATTGGATCATGGGAACAAATCCACTGAGGACTTCAGGGCTGAAAGTGCTGTTGGTAGGAGGGGCCTGGCGGAGGAGCTGGCTCGCGAAAGGCATGACCTGGGGAGGTGTATTTTTGTCCTACGCTCTTTCAGGTCTCTGATTCTCTTCTCTCTCTGCTTCCTGGCTGCCGTGGGTCAAGCAGCTTGCCCCTGCCAGGCCCTTCTGCCACGCTAT
Organism: Dinomys branickii; assembly: GCA_004027595.1. Lineage (NCBI taxonomy): Eukaryota > Metazoa > Chordata > Mammalia > Rodentia > Dinomyidae > Dinomys > Dinomys branickii. The sequence goes on along the minus strand of PVLD010013488.1, from coordinate 34,815 downwards.
ATCTGCACTAGAGCCAGCCAGCCATGGACGGAACTTCCTTATTTCCTTCCGAATAAAAAAAAGCTATGTAAAAAATGGAAGGAAAAATTCAGTGAGGTTGAGTATTTTTTAAGAAAGCAAACCAACTATATAACTAAGGAAATTCTTCTAATTATTAATACAAAAGAACTTTCACTTGATATTTCCCAAAAGAATTAGGATTTTCACTTTAAACTCAAAAACTGGTATATCCACCCCTCATGCTCTTTACATTGTGTTTCCCATAAACACATAGGGTGCCTGTGGTGGGGGGGTCTCAGTATTGCCCCCTCTCCTATTTTTTGTGTGTACTCTTATTTGGAAATAGAACCTTCGCAACTGTAATTAGTCAAGGATCTGGAGAGAAATCATTCTGGGTTTAAGGTGCCCTTCAGTCCACTGACTATTGTCTTTATTAAAGAAAAAGGATTCACATACAAACAGGCACACAAAGAGACTCATGTGAAGATGTAAGCAGATATTGCTGAAAACCACTAGAAGCTAGGAGAAAGGTGTGGAATGGTTTCTTCCTCAGCACCACCAGAATAATCTACCTTAATGACACCTTGATTTGGACTTTTGGCCTCTAGAATGGTGAAAGAGTACATTTCTGTTGTTTTAAGCTATCTGATTGGTGGTTGTCTGGAAGTTTAACTTTTTTTTTTCCCACTAAAGTTTCAATAATTACGGTCTGTGAGATAATATTTCAAAAGGGATATTCTGCTATTAATAAATCTATTTTTCTTGTTGCATGTGTTAAAAGCTGGGTTTCTGAGGACAGGGGTAGGGGAAATCTGATCATTAATGCAGTCTTAGCTCTCTTTCAGGCCACCAATCAAGTGTGACTCCTGAATGAGTCTCCCAAGTATCTGATCAGGTACACACCACCTCAACTAGCAGGAGGTAGTTTTTCAGATATTCACAGTAATTCCAAATATAAACTAGCTCTATTTACATAGTTCGCACAAATCCTCAATTATTTACATTTGTTTTTGGCAGCTTAGTGTCAGTTATCCATCCTCTTTCAATTAATGTGGATTAGAATCTGCTCATTTAATTAGTTAATATTTATTTCAAGATAAAACACTCTTGATTAGTGGCCTGAGAGAGAGCTAAGACTGTGTTAATGACCATATTTCCCCTGGCCCTCTCTCCCCAGGAGCCCAGCTTTTAACACATGCTAGGCAAGTGATCTACCAACAAGCTATATCCTCAGCCCTAATTTAACACGGGTTGTTTTAAAACCTGCCAGAAATGTGCATTGCTAGATATTACCTTAATCTAAGAATTTTATCTCATTAGAACTGTTCACTTAGCAAACAACTAGTGTGCTTATAAAGAAAAAGCCTGAAAAAATACACTGTGGATAACTGCTCACTACACATAATAACAAACACAATGAAATACAATAAGGCTACTTATTAACTGGAATGGTTTTAACCAGATGGTGGATTTTGGTAAAAGCCGAAAGACGGAGTTCAATGTTTAATAACATCTCTTCTCAGGCTCAGTTTACATTTTTAGTTTTTGCCATTGCACATCTCTCTGATTTTGAGGCCTGCAGGTAGATTCTAATGGTATATTTATCTAAAGGTTTTATCAGATTTGCTCGATACAGTAAGACTTTAAACACTGGATTTTATTTGTATTTGTGTCTACAAAGTCACATTTTAGATGGTTTAAATTTTGATGTGTATCTTGATTTTAAAATATATTTAAAATATCTAGAGCTAGGTATGGCCATGCATACCTGTAATTCCAGCACTCTGGAGGCTGAGAGAGGAGGATCCATGTGAGTTCCAGGCCAGTCTGGCTACACAAGTGAGTTAAAGGCCAGCCTGAACTGCATAATGAGACCTTGTTTTTTAAAAAAAGTATCCAATAATAGAACAATTAGTAACAAATATTTATATATATGCAAGAGTATTATCCTGAGATGAGTAATCAGAGGCCAGCATTGCCAGAGACAGCAGCAGTAGCAAAATGGGCACTACCCTTATAACTTAATGGGAAATGCACAGTCTTCAAATACATTCATACATGATAGTGTCTACGATTCAGACTATGATTTAGAAGTGACTTACAAACATTTAATCTTTGCCCAATTTTCTTAGAGGATTTTCTGAATAACATACATAATTATATGTAGGAGCTTAAGATCTAAAAAAGATTTTACAAATGACAAATTTTTTTAACCTGAAAAGATAGCACCGAAATTATGTTGAATGTACAAATGAACAGAATGAAATAATTATCATAAGCTTACGTAAAATTATCATATGCCTATTTACTATTGTCAAAAGAGATAAGCAGTATGTTATATTTGCATTTGTTCTCACATGATACAATCCTAAGTAAGTCAAATTGAGCTAGATCAGTAATAGCCTAACCTCTCCTTTTCCTCCTTGATGGCCAGAAGGGGGTGTACTTTGATTGACAGCTACAGCTGAGGCTGACCTAACTGCCCCCAACCTTTTCAGGATATGCCTTCCTGGGACCACAGAAGGTTTAAATTTGAACCAATCAACAGCCTCAAATTTGGACCACTCCTGGATGACTCCACCCCATGACCTCTAAAGGACTCTGCCCCAGAAGACCTGAGAGCTCACCAATACCAGTTGACTTCGCTCTCTAGCCAATCCTGGATGACCCTACCTGGTCAAAGATTGAAATTCAGACCAATTCCAGATGACCCTGTCCCCACTGCTGCTCTACATAAATAGCCTTCCTTTCAGCTCCTTAGGTTAGTCAGACCACCTTCCTCTGGAATGTGTCAGCCCCTGGTCTTTTCCTGCAGCCCAGGTCTAAATAAAGCTTCCTCTGGTTTGTCTTGCATATCTGCTAGTGATTTGTTTCTTGTCCTTGATTACAAGGTCCAGGCTTCTCCAACTAGTGTGGGCTGAGCAGATGACATTTAAAAAGGAATACAAACACCAGGTGCTACTAGTGCTAAAGCGTTCCAGAGACCAGTGGCAGAAATCCATAAAGACCGGTGGAGATCAACAGCAGAGACCAGAAGTGACTGGTTCTGTGAACAACTACTGTTAGCCAGTGGGTGACCTGCCGTGGTGACAGGTTTAACCAGCCACACTGATGGGCAGAGACCAGCAGCGTTTGGTGGAGACCAGCAGAGGCAGTGGAAGCTGCGGGCAGAGCCCTGGGCAGCAGCCAAGGGTTAGCTTCAGCTGCTTAGGAGCTGGTAGGGGTGGCTGAGAGCCTAGAGCCGTAACAATAAGGGCCCAGAGCCACCTGCTCTCAAAGCCTGAAACTTCTGATGGAGTTGCACTTTGTCGATTTGTGATACTCATTCACATCCAGCAAAAGAACACTCTGTCGACTGACAACAAAATTGAACAACATGTTGAACATTAATTTAAGCCTGGGTATCTCAGTCTTGTTACTATGACCATGTGGGGCTGGATGATCCTATTGTGAGGATCCTATGTGAACTATGGAATGTTTAGCAACACATCTGGCTTCTAGCCACTAGAAGCCAGTCCCTCCTTAGTACAAACAGAAACGTCTCCAGACATTGCCAAATGTTCCTTGAACAAAACAGACCTGGGATAGAACTGTTTTGTTGTTGTTGTTGTTGTTGGCCCAGAAAGAGAAAGAAGCAATCTTCATCAAGTATTGCAACCTAAAACAAAAAGTAGTGTTTCATAACAAGAGCTTAGTTTTATTTATCTATTATTTCTGTTTTTGCAGTGTTAGGGATAAACCCAGGGTCTTGCTCACGCACACCGTATCACTCCACTACATCCTCTGGAAAACAGCTTAGATTTATTTATTTATTTCTGAGACAGGGTCTCTCTATGTAGTCCAGGCTGCTCCTGCCTCAGCCTCCCCAGGCTGGGGTTACAGGTGTGTGCCACTCTGCCCAGCCAAATAAGCTTCGTTTTAAATCCTTACTCATCGCACTGGCTTCAGTGTATTCACCTTACCTTGAACCTGTCTCTGTGGTTGCACTTTTCACGGTTCATTATTATTTTAAAATATGGGGCCACATCCTTTCCTGTCTCTGAACTCTCGCAGGACCGAGACAATGCTTGACTTTGGACAGCAGCCAGAGTCCATTACCCGAATGACCTTTTGTGCCAGTTAAACAAGATGTTCTCAAAGTAGAGGACCTCTCCGCGGTTCATTTCTTTTTAAAGATATTGAACACGTGTTTTGCCTTATGCCGTTCAAATATTTCAGTGAAATTAAAAAAACAAAGTGACTTACCCTGACACTTTATGACGGAGCTTTGGGCAAGTGCAGCATTTTACACTGTAATTTTTCCTCCCACTTTGAGTCAGAACACCACCTGCACAGTACACAGCAGGACAGACTGAGAACAACTAGGACCCAACAGCAATTTCGGAGCTTTAGTAGTTGAGTCGAGAACAGTCTCGGTCTGCTTAGGAAGGAAACAGCGTCCACGAAGGTGCATTCCAGATGCGGGATGTAAAAGGATAACGCAAGTCTCCTCTAGTCTAGTTCTGAGGTTGGAATGCAAATATGCAGAAGTGTGTTAATTTTCGGGCCTTGACATCTTAGCTCAGTAGTTTAACTCCACCTCCTAGGCGAGAAAGGAAAAACAACGCCCCCATCCCGCCCTCGGCCGCCGCCTCCTTTCACTTCGGTCCTCTCCTGTTACAGAAGTTCGGATTTTTCCTAGAGAGCTAGAGGAAAGTCAGGTACCAACAGCAGCGTATTATCCTCCTGTTTGTTCTGGTGGTGACACCAGGAAATCGCACCTCGTAACCGATTCTTCCGGGCAAGAGAAGCAATGAACCCCTGAAAACTTTGGGCCGCCTTTGGCACCAGGTTTGAGTGACAAGGACCGGCCAGGGAGGGGGCGGAGCTGGGGTCCACGGCCTGGGCCGAGACAAAGGGGTTCTGGCGGGCACTGCGGGGAAGGCCCGGCGAGGGGCTTCGGTGAGGCCGCTGTCTCGGCCGGGACGAGGCCCGGCGGCCAGGCGCAGGGCCGGCGCGGGGAAGGCCGGGCGCGGTGGGGCGCGGGCCGGGTGGGGGGGGGGGTCATGCGATCACGTGGGCGGCCCAGCGCCGCGGCCGGCTGTGCTTCCGGGTTGGGGACGCGCGCCCGAGCGGGGTCGCCAGCGCGGCGTTCGCGGGCTGCGCTGCGGCCCGGCCCAGGTGAGCGAGGCGGCGCTGGCGAAGGCGCGGCCGGGGAAAGCGGGGTGCACGGGTGCCCGCAAGCCCAGGGCTTGGGAGGGGGAGCAGAAGGGTTCCCGAGTCTCCGTCCTGTGCCCAGCTGCATTGACGTGGAAGGAGTGGGTGGGGTTCGGGCTCGGGACCCCCGCAGAGGGCGAGGGACGCGGCAGCAGCCGTGCAGGTGCAAACCGAAGAGCCCTGGAGGACAGTGAAGGTCGCGTAGGGCATTTCGGCTCCGCGAGCCGGCGAGCAGCGGTCAGACAGGACTTCTGGTGGGCGGTGCGCCCAGCGAGGCGGCCGCTGGACGCTCCAGCGTCCAGGAACCGAGACAGAATGTGGGAATGGTACCCGGGTGGGAGCGAGCAGAGAGCGGGCTGGTGGAGATGGGTGCAAGCTTCTGCGAGGCCCGGAGGCCCCTGGCAGCCGAGGGCGGAGAGACAGTCCTGGGGTCGGCCTGGGCAGGGCTGGCTCAACCTGGAGAGGCCCAGTGACTGGTATGCAGCCTGGGCCAATGGGCTTCCGGAAGAGGTTATAAATAGCGGGGCGTGCAGATGTCAGAGTGGCAGTTAAATTGCAGCGGGAGGGGTAGCACTGGTGACTGGCTATGGCACCCGTGGTTTTGGGCGAGGTCGTGCTTTCTGCCAGGCTGAGCTTGCCTGAGTAGGGTATTGTGTCCTTGTTGGTATGTCTTGCCTTTAAAAGCACGCCATGCTTATGCTTGCCGGTGTCTTTCATTCGCCCTGTGGCACAGACAGTCTTTAGGGGGCAGTTTGGCAGGAGTCTCCTAGGACCGGCTGTTCTGGGAGAGGTGGGCCACAGTTGCTACCTACTCTTCTTTCAAACGCTCTCCTCTTTTCCACTGTGCTCTTTTTATTTGCAAATCTTGCATTTAAGACAAATTAATTAATAGGGGCAGTTTAAGATTACCTTCTTAGCAGCTAAGGTTTCTTACCTTTGCTTATAGAATCAGTTTTCCACAAGGCTACACAAACATTGCAACTTCAAAGGAAATCTCCAGAAACTCCCTGGTGAAAATGTATGTATAATGAGTACCCAGGCTTTGGGATATCTATGTCTACTTATTTAGTCCTTCAGTAAAAGCCAGACCAAACCAAACCGTGTTGACTTCCTCTCTTTGGGGCAAAGCATTGGGACAGAGGTAATACCAAAGTGAATGTAACAAATAATCAAGGTGGTATGTTCTTTTAACCTTATGAGTAACCTTATGAACAGGGGATTTTGTTTTTTAAATCTTCAAAACCACCCTATGAAGTAGGTGCTGTAGTTATTTTATTTTAAAGACGAAATCAGCTACTGAGAACTTAAGTATCTTGCCAAGGTCACACAGCCCAGCTAATAAGTTGAAGGATTTTCCAATCCAGAGTTCACCTGCTTAGTCCTTATGTCATTGGCTAGGTTGAATGTTTGTCCTCAAGGAGTTTACTAGCTATTAGGGCAGATAGTTGCTCTAATAACTTAAAACACCCACAAGAACGCCACACTAACAAGGATTTTTCCTCTCCAATTTTGAGTTATAAAAATTTCTCTTTATTGCTTCAAAGTGTAGAAGCACAGGGATGATAAAAAAGCTGAGAGTTTTGAGGTGGAGATAGGGAGACTGGCTGTCGGGCATGGAGTAGTACTGTGTTTGGCGGAGACCTGTACTGGCTAAGGATAAGATAGTTCAGCTACTCTCTGAATGTTTTTCAGAGTCATTTGTATTTAATTTAGGTTTCATGATGTAAACTGCGCTTATCAATAAACTAGTTCCTGATTTCTGCCCTGAAGGTTTACGACATGCATGAAGTGGACTTTTTGAAGAAATTGGCCTGTGAAGGCCTTGACCTTATTGATGTCTGATGCCTCTGCCAGGGATCTGCTCAACATCAAATTTTCTTTTTACCAGTAGGCAGCACAAATTCCCAAAGGTTAAGTCCATGAAGTAGGACTTCAGCTTTAAAACATTGCCAAATCTCATTGAATCATAACATTTCTAGAGCCTAAAAGGGGCCTAGAAACCTGCTGTCCTATTCTTTCTGTATAGATGGGCAGCTGGAGGCTTGGAGAGGCTCAAGTCAGACACCCTGGTGGCCACCTTGGACAATAGGGGGCTGTATTTAAAGCCAGCTTCATTCATTTGTTGATGAGGCCTGGAAAAGTTTTGTCAGTTCTGTAAAAATGGTGACTTTTAGGGGAGATGGAGTGATTCTGGAAGAGCTGGGTGAGTCAGGAGTTTGGGATAGGAGAAGGTCATTCAGTATTGGTAGAAAAAAATTCTCCCTCAAGACAGTACTTACTTTATCAATCTTTGTATCTCCCTCTGTTCTTGGCATAGATTCTGTGAAGTTTAGATGGGTAGCTAAATTTTGAACTCACTTCCTTGTTTTTTCAGCTGTGAATAACCCTACATATGACCCGTGAATGAGGAGGATATTTATGGGATTTAGGAATGCTTTAGGGCTGAAGTGAAATGGCATGTGGGAAGACTGCAGATGTAAACTGTCCATTCAAATGCTAAGAATTACCCATACACATTTTTAGCTGCATGCCTGAGTCCATCTTGATTTTACTCTCTACATTGAATATCTTTCCTTTTTCTGAGCCATGTTAGAGGACACAATCACCGTCTTTGTTTCACTGGGGAACTTGTGTGACTCTGCTTTGTAGTGCTATGACTTGTTGACTTTACCAAACTCCAAGTGCATGGCCTTTTCCAACTTGATTTTACAAGTGCTTATAAGGACAGAGCCTTTGAGACTCTGTCCTTAGTACCATTTGTTGATTTAAAGGGCATCTTTTTAAAGCACTGCCTGGATTGAGAATTTCCATTACCGGTGTTCCTTTTTAGTATTTTAAAGAGGTTTCTTCAGGGCCTTGTGGCAGCAGTTTTGAAAGTAAAAAATGAGCCCAAATTCTCTTCCTCTGGAGACTGGAAGAATGTTTATGGAATGTGGTGGAATCTGTTGCTCAGCCCACTGGGTGCCTAATTGATCAGAACTGACAGGCATAGTTGGTGGTGGTAGTGAAGTTTGACTGATAGAGATTCTGGGTCCGCTGCTACTTCCTATTCTTGGAAGAAGGAAATAAAAGATGGGATTTGTGAGGTGGAGTGTTCTCCACGCATCCCTGGGGATCTACCTAGGAGGGAAAAGGGAGTGGAAGAAGGTGTCACAGTAAAGCAAAGGCATCATAGCTCTAGAATGTTTAATATTCTTGAGAGGTGCACCTGGCAAACATGAATCTTGTATTCACTCAGGCAGCCTCAGTTCAGGGGATCTCACTGGCTGAGCATCCTGCTGCACTGGATAGGATGTCACTTTTGTAAGTCACTATTGTATTATGTGGTACATTACACAATTTAAGGGAAGTTCAAAGGTAATTTTGATTATATGTAATTTTTTGCTGTACATTTGACTAAGAGAAACCTTGCATTTCAGATGTGACTTAGTTCTTTAGGGATTGTGTGTGTGTGTGTGAATTCTCTAGCTGCATAGAGATCAAATAGATTTATATGTGACTTAGGCTTGGAATTGAATAGTGAGTTTATAACTCTTAAGTTTTACCTACTTCAGTAGAAAAAACTTTCAAAGGATCTTCTTTGAGAACGTGGCAAGTAAATTCTTTGTAGATGTCTACATAGAGCAGTTACATTCTAAGCTTTTTAGATTAGCAATTTAGGTATTCCTTAACGCTCAAAAGACAGTATTCTTTTTCTTGGCGTAGAAACCTTCACTTCTCTCCCCCTTTAGTGATTTGCCTTCAAAGAAACCAGAGATTCACAAAGTTGGCAGCGCATATCAACATGGCAAATCTGCTGAAAACAGTGGTGACTGGCTGTTCCTGTCCTTTACTTAACAATTTGGGGTCCTGTAAGGTTCTGCCTGTGAAGAAGGAGTTTTTACGAACATTTCATACTCATCAGGCACTGTGGTGTAAAGCCCCCGCAAGACCAGGTAAGGTCCTTTTAAAAAATTTTTTTGTATTTTGAAGAGAAAAAAAGTGAAATTTCAATACATGATAATAGGAGAGTAATTGGTTAATACATTGTGTATTGTTATCTTTAACTTAGTTACTCAGAGTGTAAGATATAGGCATTTAATTGTCTAAACAGTATTAACACAAACCTTTCTTTTTAATAAACTAAGAGAAATTAGTAGGATAACTATCCTATTTTGTGTATATATATATATATATATATATATGTATGTATGTATTTTTTAAATTGTGATTTTCCCTTCTACTTCTGCTTTACCATCCCAGTTTCTCTTTCCTTTTGAACAGTTTCTTCCCATTTTACAATATTCATTAAACATTTACTCTTTCAGTTTCTTGCACTAGGGAGACAATATGATGTGTACACATGTGAGTCTGATTTATTTCACTTATGAGTGTGGTCTCGAGTTGCATCCATTGACCTGGAAAAGTCTCCAGGTAATCTTTCTTTATGGCTGGGTAATATTTCATTATATAAAAAGACCACATCTTTTTTATTCATTCCTCGGTTGATGGGCCTTTACATTGTTTCCAAGATTTAACTATTACACATTGCTGCTGTAAGCCTAGGTGCACATATATTGCTGTGGTACTATGTTTTTAATTCTTCTGGGAAGATACCCAGAAGGGGAATAGCTGGGTCAAATGGCATCTCCAACTCCAGGTTTTTGAGGCATTTCCATACTGATTTCCACAGCAGTTGTACCAGTCTACACTCCCATCAACAGTGGAGAAGGGCTCCTTCTTCCCCACAGCCCTGTCAGCATTTGTTACTGGTTGCATTCTTGGTTACAGCCATTCTTTCCAGGGTGTGATGGCATCTCAGAGTTGCTGTAATTAACCAGGTACAACATTTGCTTCAAATTATAGGCGCTAACGCTGCTCTTGATGGTAGATAAAAGCAAAAGCCATACAGTTTTATGTCCTGGTGTTTGTGAGTGATTGTTTTAAATGAAAGACCAGTGAGTACCATTTTATGTTTTCCGTGTATAGAACTTCCAGATTGCCTTTGCTAACAGAGAAGAAAAAATAATAGAAAAAGGTAAAGATAAACCAGTTTGAGTTGGACCGGGGAACCTGTTGCCCACACCAACCATTTCTCTGAGCAACTTTCCCTTGTTCCTAGTTAGTACTATACCATATATAGATATACCATATATAGCTCTTGTATACTCAAGAATTAGGGTTTAAGTTAATTAATGCTTCCTAATGTAGTAAATAGCACCTTCATCTCATTTGCTCCAGTCAGAAACCTTGGAGTTACCCTGTGTCCTCTCAGCTCTACCTGTGTCAAGACGCATCTCAGCGTGCTTGGTTTTCTCACCACTGCTTGATTCAAGCCACCGTTATTTGCCACTGGACTGATGCACTGGTCCCACAAATAGTCTCTGAGTTTTCTATCTCTGTTGTACTTACAGACTTAGGTGCATGACAGTGAGAATAATCTTTTTAAATGTAGGATCATGTTACTCCTCTCAAAATTCACCACTGGCTTCCCAGCTCATACAAAGGTTCTGAAACCTTCCCGGGGCCTTCCACAGTCTCTCAAGGCCTTCTCTGATAGGAACCCCACTTGCTTCTGATCAGGGAAGGAAAGGGAGAGACTAAGAGGGGATGCTTCTAAGCCGAGTTAGCTGCCCTTCACAAGTCTTCTCAAAGACCATCGCAGGATTTCTGACTGCCTCTCACTGGCCAGACTTCAAGCATGTGGCCATTTTTAAGGGGGCTGTAGACATTTAGTTTTTATTCTAGATGGCAACATATCCAACTAAAAATGTCATTTTGTTACTGAGGTGGAGGAAGAGTATGTATGTTTAGGAACAACCTTTGTTACATGGAGTATCTTTCCTCACATTGTAGGACATCTTTCATTAAGGGCTCTTGAACTGCTGGGCATTCTGGGGTTTTTGTTTGTTTGGGTCTGGCGTGGTTAGATGTTATAGCCTCTTTCCCTTGCTGTTAGTCGGTAGGTCACTATTATTAGGGTACCTTTTCCCAAGAGCTCCCAACTTTATCTTCAGGTAGTTTCTTTTAAACTGCTCTAGAAAGCCATATTACCCAGTGGGATCAAATTATGCATAACATGAAAGTAAGTAACTGTGTGGTGGATGTGACACTTGACCTTGTGAGTATATCCATGGAATGTAAGTTTGCTATAGTAACCACATATGACTTCCTTTGTTTATTTAATTTCTGATTCTTGATCTTCTCTAGGTAATACTTTTTATTCTCTAAAGATCACATGTTGTATTTGCTTTCTGTGTCTCTTAGGTTTGTTTTGAGCTGTAGGTTCCCCTCTATTTTAAATTTAAATTTTACTTTAAATTTTCTTTAAGTTTACTCATTGAAGAATTTGTCATCCTGTACAATTTGTAACACTCTAAGTTTGGCCAATTGAATGGCATTGATTTTGTTTAACCAGTTTCTCTATCTCTTTTAGATGGCTATGGAGGCTTTTATTTTTTTGTCTTTTTGAGATAGGGTCTCCTAAGCAGTTCAAGCTGACCTTGAACTCACTTTGTAGCCCAGGCTGGTCTTGAACTCGCAAAGATCTGCCTGCCTCAGCCTCCCGAGTGCTGGGCTTACAGGTGTGCGCTACCATACCTGGCTTGGAGACTTCATTAGACTGAACTGTGCTCTTTTTTGTTTTTGCTCAATTAGACTTTGGTTTCCTTTTTATTGGGCAACTCTCCTTCATTGGCACCATTGCATTACATCAAGAAGATTAATTAGTGCACTTAGGTGTTGTGAAGTTCCTTTCAGTTTTTTACTCAAAGCATGTAACAGCCATTTGACTAATGGTTATGAATTTACTAGAGGCTTCAAATGGTGACATTCCATCGTCCCATATTCCTTTATTAGCGAGAATTTTCCTGTAAAGAAAACCTTTTGCTTTATCATTTGTTATCCCAAGGTTATACTGGAAAGGTAAAATGAATACTCAATTCTTGTTATTTACTAGTTTTGCTAATAATCAATGAGATCCTTTATGTATTAGTTTCCTAGCCCACTATAACAATCACAGGCCTGTGCCATTGCCATCCAACACAAATTTGTTATCTTGTACTTCCGGAAGTCAAAGTCCAAAGGAGATCTCACTGGTCTGTGTTCCTCATAGAAGCACCAGGGGAGAATTTGTTTCTGTGCTTTTTCCAGCTTTGGTAGAGCACTTGCAATTGTTGGGTTTTGGTCCCTTTCTTCCACCTTCAAAGCAGCAGCACAGCATCTTCAAATTGGTCTTGGTTCTGACTCTGCTACTTCCCTCCTCTATGTGTAAGGACTGTTGGAATTACACTGGGCCTATCAGATAATCCAAGACTTTTTTCCTGTTTCAGGGTCAGCTGATTAGCAACCTTAGTTTCATCAGCTGCCATAGTTCCCCTTTGCCTTATGTTGTAACACATTTACAAGTGTTTGGGATTAGAACATGGAGACCAGTAACACTTTAAGAAATACGTGGTTTTCTTTTTGGCGGTACAGCACCAACTCATGCATTGTAATATCTTTGAATGTGTTTTATTCCATTTCCATTAATGCTCAGGTTACCATATTTGGCCAGTGGAAGCTAAAGTTGGGTTTCAAATACATCTAACATAACTTCAGTCATTACTGGTACCTTCTTCAACTTTTGGCATAGGGCCTATATTTGAGGTTGTCAGGTAACTAAACTCCAAATAGTATATGTGATTTAATTTTATAGATCAACCCAAGTATTTGCCAGCTTTCTATTTTCTTCCTCCTCAAGAAAGGAGTAAGCAATTGTTTGCCTTTAGTGTACTGTTAATTGTTAATGCATAAATAATATGGGAATCTAAGACTATGTATATACAGGTAGTTTTAGGTTGACTTGATCTCTCAAAGACTTTTATAATAACTTACTCTGTATTGATAATCTGATTCACTTTTTTATTGTATGTATTCAGAGTTCAGGTTGAAAGAGTGGATTTCCTGCATTTTAATAAAGTTTATATAGAAACAGATTCTCCGTTTAAAATGTGTTTGTACCCACATGTTGGGTAAAACAGCAGAAAACCCTAATGTTCTTGCGGTGAAGCTGCCCGGAACCATATGTATGTAGAAGTTGGTACCATATAGGCTCTTTGGAGTTGCAAGGGACAGGACGGCAGTAGTTACATGTTTTGATGAGGTTTATTGTGGGATTCTTGGGAAGAAGGGAGCCAGAAAACCTCTCCTTTACCTCTTGAAGAAGTGAAGAGTGGTACTCTGGATTTCAGAGCTATCTTCTCTCTTTGCTTATCTACTAGCGGTGTGCCTACCCCTGCTGCTGCTGACCTTCTTTTGATAACCTCAAGGCTGCGCTTACAAGTAACTTCTGCACCATTCTCTTCTCCTGGTCTCTTTTTGTGTTTCCTTGTCAGACTTCCCGGGGGAGAACCTGATTGGCTTAATAATCACTGGCCAACACAGAATGTCCTCAGGCAGAGTCCCTGTCTAGGTCACTTGTAGACCATAGCTGCTGGTTTTGTCTTGTCTGCCCTGTGGATGACTGTCTTTGACTCACTGTTTATTCCTTATCTATTTATTGCTAAATGTGTACGATCTCATGGTCCAACATTGGGAAGTCTCTGAGGAATTTCCCGTGGGCAAATTACCAGGAAGGGGGACCTGGGTCTGTTAGGTCACCAAAGTGTATAGTAGTATAGGATTGTTCTTCAAAATGGTGGCTTACTTCCATCTTTGTGAGAGATCAGTACAGGGAAAGAGTAATCTTAGTGGATTAACTTGCATAGTGGAGTTAGTATGCTGTGTGCTCTCTCAACCCATTTTCTCCTGTAAGAATAATCTAAGCTTTATGTGCCTTGAAGAGAGCCATTTGACTAAATATTTAGAACTTAGAAGAGACTGGGGATAAAAACTCTCATCATCCTTCAAAAAAGATGAAAGAATTCTAATTTTGAATCAAGAACATTTTGAATAGCACTTTGTGAGTAATGTGGTTTGAAAGACAAGCTGCTTATTTTCAGAAGTCTGCTGTGTTTTTTTAAAGCTTTTATTTTACTTCTGTGTTTTTGCAGGAATTCCATATAAGCAGCTGACTGTTGGCGTCCCCAAGGAGATTTTCCAAAATGAGAAGCGAGTGGCATTATCTCCTGCTGGCGTTCAGGCCTTGGTCAAACAGGGTTTTAATGTTATTGTGGAATCAGGTGCAGGTGAAGCTTCAAAGTTCTCAGACGATCACTACAGAGCAGCAGGGGCCCAAATACAAGGAACAAAGGAAGTACTGGCTTCTGATTTGGTGGTCAAAGTAATTATTCTTTTCTATGTCTCATTTATACCATGCCAACCTTTGAAATCTTTCTGTAGGAAAATTAAATTACTTTCATTTTATAGCTTTTCCTTGTTCTTTGTTTTTCATTGACACATAATAATTGTACATATTTATGGGGTACCAGTGTCACCTTTTGGCATATGTATCCAGTGTGCAATGATCACATGAAGGTTTAGGAAATTTATCATTAATCACTTTTGCTTTGCCTCTCTTCAAACAATGTCTTTTCGTCAAAGAAATGATTGCATTTTGTGAGTGTTCTTCATGCTCCAGTAGAACTTTTATCAGGCAAGGTGAAGTGTGTTTAACCAAGAGAAGAGGAATAGTGACATTCATTTCTGCATTTGTTGTGCGGAAATTCCTTTTTCCTTGGCTAAGGGGATGTGTAGGACATGATCCATCCACATCCAGGATTCCTACAGGTGAATAGTTAACTACCACTGGTGTGGAAAGGAGGTGTGAAACCCAGCCTGGGACTGAACGTTCAGTGTCTGATGCCTGCAAGCGCCTTGATTTACACTGATAGAAAGGCTGTTTCTAGAGAGGGCACGACTGTCCTGGAGAAAGCAGCACTGGGCTGAGTGGCAAGGACCCTTACTGACTTTAAAGGGTATTGCGATAAAGGATAGAAGTCTGTATGGTACAGCACTTCAGAATCAAAATCTGAAGTGAAAAATGACATAAGGAGGGAGAGTGTGTATCAAGAGCAGCACAGATGATAACGAGAGTTATGAATTAAATTAAATCCTAAACCACCATCAACCAAGTCAAACAGGGATATAAGGACTATAGAAGTGTGACTACTAGATTAAAATAAACTTTTTATGAGAAACATATGAGTTTCTTGTAGTAATTTCTAAGCTGAATCAGTTATATAGTTTTTTTTTTTTTAAATCAAAGACTTTGGAAAAACATGGCTAGATTGTTTCAGTTTGATGCTGGGGCTGAACTCAGGGCCTCAAGCATGCTAAACATGAGTTTGACCACGGGACTACCCCTTATCTCTGATAGAATCCCAAATGGTGACTCATGCAGAAGATGCAAAACTAATTATTACTATAGAAAATTTATGGCCAGGAGATAAATTATAATTCAGCCCAAACTTCTTAAAGTCTTTTATAGATACTCGGTGATATAATTTAATATATAGTGAAAGAATAGGGAATAGAGATAAATACAATACATTGCATTGTGTTTTAAAGGGCAAAACCTTTTGAAATGTCCCTCAGAAAAGGTTATAAGGGTATCAATAAACTTTTAAAATGCTCTGCTGTCTTTTTAGGGATTCATAGTGTGCACAGGCTCATTAAAAGATGCACTGAGAAATCTGTAATGTGGAAACATAATAACTTTATATTAGCACTGATAAGCTCTTTGACCTGGGGCTCTTCTGTTGTGTCAAACTTGTCAATATGCCAAGGAACAAATTAGAGGGAACATTTGATTGGTTTGACCTACCCAGGTGCCAAGTCTCAGCTGAGCATTTGAGAGAGGTCAGTAGAATCAATTCAGAGTTGCCCTCCAACTTTTGACTAAATATATGTTACAAATTTTCATGGAGGAAAGATAGATCTTGGCAAACGTGTGCGTGTGTGTGTGTGTGTGTGTGTGTGTGTGTGTGTGTATCAGGTGTGCTGGGGATAGTGTTCTACACTGAGCTACACTTCCATTCAAAATGCCTTTTTTGTGTGGGGCCAGTAGGGGTTGAATCCCAAGCCTTGTGTCTGCTAAGCAAGTGCTCTACCGTTGAGCTACACCCCAGTCCAGTGATTCTTAAAGTTCTCACTTTTAGAATCACATGTATCATTAGGTCAGCACTTTAAATGGAACTAACAGATGAAGGCATCTTGTAGGGAAATTGAAGTGGAATGTTGTGTTGGGAAATGATTGACCAAGTGTGTTGATTTGTGTCTAAAATGAAAGTATTACTGCAGACCAGCAGCTAATGAAATGTAATGATACTTGTTAACATAAAGAATATACTATAACTTTTTACTTAAGCCCTGTTCAGCAAAGCTACTAGTTTGAATTGTGTTTGTCTGTAAATAATCACCCAGAATTTCAAGGTGACACAAATCTATATTTACTGACTGGGAGACTTCAGTTGACAACACTTCTAACATTTCCCCACTTCAAATGGGGAAATAATATGCTTGCCAAAATAATGAAGAATTGAACCTTTGAAGATACAACAAATCTTCCTATGTATTCTAATCTCTAATTTTACTAGCCTAATCGTTTTGGGAGGACAGATATATTACAATACCTTTGTATTATTACATTGCTCTCTAGTTAATTGTCAAACTTGACCTGGTGATCTGTATTTCCTGGCTGTGTGTTTTCTTTACTGAAAATAGTCATAAGTTATTAGATGGAGCAGATGATATGCTCTGTGTGTGCCCTGCTTAAGAATTTAAGCAGACACTTACTTATTGATGAAAAGTTTACTTCTGGAATATTACAGTATTTCATTCATGGAATATTATTTAAATTATCCTATTTACTTAAAAATGTGATCAATGTATTTATATACACATATACATGTATAAATATATATACTTCTAAAAAATAGTGCTGAGGACTGAGCCCATGGCCCTGTATATGCCTAGGCATGTGCTGTGCCACCATCTATATCCTAGCCTGGCGTTCATATTTTCATTTGTGATCTGACTTTCTGTTCAGGTGCGAGCACCCATGGTTAATCCGACATCAGGTGTTCATGAAGCTGACCTGTTAAAGACATCAGGAACATTGATAAGTTTTATTTACCCAGCTCAAAATCCAGACTTGCTAAATAAACTTTCCAAAAGAAAAACTACAGTTCTGGCAATGGACCAGGTTCCAAGAGTTACCATTGCTCAGGGGTATGACGCGCTAAGCTCCATGGCCAACATTGCTGGGTAAGTTGATTCTTTTTCATTGGAGTTGAACAGAAACAGTAGTGGTATGTGAACATTCACATTGTATAGACATTCTCTACTTTAATTATTACCTTGTTACAATTGTTGGAGACTGCAGCCTTTTGAGCAACATGCATTCAGATTGTTTGTATCACTCACTATTTCACAGTAGTCAGATAAGAAATTAATTCTATTTTATACTCCTTTTTAATCTTCATTGATAGAGGAGAGGTAGTATTTCCACCTACCAAAGGTAGTAACTGTCAGTGATATTTGTATGAGCAATAATCTGTATTTTCATTTCTGTGTCTATAAACAAGGTTGAATTTGCTGTTTTTCATAGGTCAAAAATGGCTGAATATTGGCAGTTCTTATAGTTAAATATAAGACAGGTTGAATGTCTCTTATCTGAGAAGCTTAGGACCACTGGTGTCTTGGATTTTTTTCAGACTTTGGAATATTTGAATATGCATAATGAGATATTTTGAGTTTAGGGACTCAAGTTTAAACATGAAGTTTATTTATGTTTCATACATATGTTATACACATAGTGTTAAGATAATTTTATATAATATTGTAAAATTTTTGTATATGAAACAGTTTGTGCCTGCAGCTGAAGGCTCTGGAGTATTTTTTTCCTTGGTACTGGGGTTTGAACTCAGGGCCTTGTACATACTAGATGTATGTCCTACTACTGAGCTATTCCCAGCCCTTTTAGAATTATATTTTGAGACAAGGTCTCATTAAGTTGTCCAGGCTGGCCTTGAGTCTAAGATCTTCCTACATCAGCCTCCTGAGTAGCTGGAATTACAGGCATGTGCCACTACACCCATGATGCTGTGGGGTTGCACACCCGTGTCTTAGTGGCATCCCATCACATGAGATCAGGTATGGAAGTTTCTACTTGTTACTTCGTGTCAGTGCTCTAAAAATTTTTAAATTTTAGAGTATTTCAGCTTTAGAACTTTTGGGTTAGGGATGCCCAACCATTATATACATATTAGCAGACTTACCATCTTAATTAAGTTTTTCTTAGGTGAATTCATGAAACTTTTAATGAGTAGGGGAAATGTCTGCACTAAATGGAGTTTATCTGGTATCAAAACCCATAGTGTTAACTGTGGTCTGTGTCTGCTTACCTCTAAGACTGCAACAATAACAGGCTTCATTTGCCTGCCAGCTCTATTCCATTTCCTGCTTATTGCCTGGAATGCTATATGGAGGATTCTAAGCTGTATTCTTTTCAGAAGACTGGGGCTGTAATTGAATAATCATGCCTGGCATTGATAAGGGATAGAAATAAGTGAATAATAAGTCAGTGTTGCTGACTTTGTCTGAGAGGGTAGGAATAACCCGGAAATAAGGTAATGCTTATAAAATTAACTCTTCTAAGACATTAATTAGGTTTTAAGCACGAAAACTCTTATATAGCTAAATCTTGGAAACAACCCCAGTGCCCATCAACTGAGGAATGGATAAAAAAGATGTGGTATTTTTATACAATGGAGTATTAACTCAGCTATAAAGATAAACTTGAGGCTTTTATAGATAAATGTATGTAACTAGAAACCATACTCATAAGTGAAATAAGTCACACTCATATATGTAAACATCATATTGTCTTCCTAGCGTAAGAAACTGAAAGACTAAATAAAATCAAAAATGTACAATAGATATTGTGAAAGGGAAAGAAACTGCTCAAAAGGAAAGAACAACTGGGATGAGGGAAAAGAGAAAAGGAAGGGGGAATACACACACACACACACACACACACACACACACACACACACAGGATAGCTAAGATAATTGCACTCCTAGTATCTATTTTTTGAAAGGAGCAGTTAGTGCTTACATTGTTTGATCAGTTTTGTGTGTCTATATCTGGTCATCTGAGCAACTACTTTGAAGATAACAATATGCAGTGTAACAACCATCATTAATTTCCTATCATCTGTATCATTTTTATTGTTTTTTTAATTCTCTTTTAAAAAAGAAAATATTAAAAAAACCCATTGCTTGGGAAAAAAAGACTAATGTGAATAAAGGCTTTCCCAGCCTGACACAGGAACTGAACAATTTTCTTAGGTTTTATCTTAGGTATAGCATATCAAATATGCCACAGACTCTACTTTGTTTCAGCTCTTCTCTCTTAATAAGAATGAGATGCAGTAAACCAAAATGACAGGTTAAAAGTACTTTTCTTGTTCTACAAATAATGTGACAAGTGGTGTGTTGGATGATCCCGTTTGACGTATAATGTGCCAAGGGACAAAAGAAATTCTTGCCATATGTTAGTTTGTAGAAGAGTTGTGTGGTGCAATGTAGAGCTTCAAATGTTAACTAAAACATGTAAAATGTGAAGTTTCAAGCGTGCTGTGATTCTCTCATGTGAAATGCACATGCGTATGTGAAAGAACATCGCAGTTCGTAGCTCAGCAGGGTGTGGTGGTACATACTTGTAGTCCCAGCTGCTTGGGAGGCTTAGGCAGGAGAGTCACTTGAGCCCAGGAGTTCAAGATCAGTGTGGGCTACCTAGGGGAAGCCTGTCTCAGAAACCAACCAACCAACCAACCAACCAATCAGCCAAACAACCAGTTGTTCTAGGTCAATGGTTTCACCATTGAATCTTTTGAGTGAAAATAATAGGATCTTTTGAGTGAAAAACAAACAAAACCCAAAAAACCAAATACAATCAGGGAGCGTAAGTCCAGTAAATGTTGAGTGCAAGAGCATCCAGAAACCTGCCTGCTCCTCTCCCACCCAGTATGGCCCCAGGTTTGTCTGAAATTTAAGCCTTTGAGGATCTAGGGGACACAGTTTAAAGAGTCGCTCTTACGTTCTGAGCTGTTAAGTGGATCTTCTAGTGTATCTACTCTTACAGTGTGTGATAGATTATCTAACTCATACATACAGCCATGTTTGGAGATGCACGGCTTCCAGCCTGTTACAGTTCATTGTGAGCCTGTTTGCTAGGGGTGGGGTGGAGGAGGAAGGCCAGGTTTATCACTTTTTCTAGTGTAAACGTTTTCTTATACATTTCCTTTACAGTCTCATTTTTGTAATTTTTTTCCCCGAATAGTAACTGAATCTTAGAAAATGCTGCTAATTTCAAAATTATTTTCTCACCTTTGAATATTTGCACCTTGAAAAATTATGCCACTTGAATTCAAGAATGAGATGAACAGAATAACCTCTAAAATATTATTTTGCTGCTCTACTGAGATTAACCTAAAGTCATAGTAGTGACTTACATGTTTTGTGCATAAATCTTTACATCAAGTCTTATTATGTAAAAAATGATCAAGGAGAGGTTCTTTTGCCAGTTAACAGGTAGGACTCAATTGAATAGTTGGATTATAATACTGAGTGTGTATTACCAAGAGATGAAGTACAAAATTACCCTTTATATATAAAATGATACAAAGATGAGATTGGTATAGTACATAAAAATTATCAAGAAAAATATGCAGTACACTATTACTTTTTATTGCATAGCTAGTTTAGCCAAACTACTTAATATTTATTGAGCATTTGCTAGGTGATAGGTATAATGTTAAGTGCTTCTCCTGTATTGTGTAGTTTGGTCCTCACAGTAACTTTCGGACACAGATGATCTCCACTTTATAGGTGAGGAAACTAGAAATTAAAGAAATTTGCACGAGGTCATAAAGACAATCATTTGCAGGACCAGGATGTGAACTAGAGTCCATTTGTCTCAAAATCTATGCTTGCAGTCATTAAAGATGAAGGGTAGTATTTTTTTGTTCTTTGAGGTTGGAATCTTCTTTTGTACAAGCATATAGCTAATATAATTAATAGTCATCAAAGAAATTTTGGACAACACAGTCAAGTAAAAGAAAAAGTTTAAAGGAAAAGTTTAAAGTTTAAAGCATTCAGCCACTTCCAGAAGTATTTGTTAGTATTTTCTTGTCATGTTTTCTTTTTTTCATCTTCTTATTCTAAAAATCTCATCTCATCTTCTGTAATATTTGTTAGGAAGAGGTTGGGTAGCATCATGGATAGAGTTTGTCTCCATGGACAGCCTGCTTGGGTTAGACTTGTGGTTTTCCATTAACTAGCTGAACTCTTCATCTCTCTGACGTCTCAGTTTCCTAATCTGTGACATAAGAGTAATACTTTTCCTTCTCCATAGGCTTGCTGTGAAGGTTAAAGAAGTCAGTATATATATATATGACATTTAGAACTGTTATTTACAGGGTAAAAACTGTATATACATTAGCTGTTATTGTTGGACAAAGCTTAATTGCTAATTTATGATAATGTAGAGACTTAAGAGCTCTTGTTTTATACAATTATCTATTTATTTTTTAAGTTATAAGGCCGTTGTCCTAGCAGCAAATCATTTTGGACGGTTTTTTACTGGTCAGATTACAGCTGCTGGAAAAGTTCCTCCAGCTAAGGTAGGTACAACTTTTAATGTTTCTTCATAATATGAATTAACTAAAAGTAAGAATATATATTATCTTAATCACTTTTTTGCATTTACTTCACATTAATGACTTTTGTGGCATTTACAATGTTTATGAAGGAATCTCAAAACTGATCTTTTAAGATTGCTTGAAAAAAGTGATCTTTGACTTTTCTGTATATTCTTGTCTCCTTTACTGTTACTGAATGTTGGATTCTTAGGATTTTGGATAGCTTGGTCTATGTGGTATGCTTATAACTAATTTTAAAAAAGAGTCAAGATTGTTTCCCATTTATTGCAACATTTTCGGTCATAAAAGAGTTCTTTGATTTCCTCACTGTTGATTTTCGGGTCAAGAGGACAGAAAACCAGAGGTGGTGTCAGCAGGGGATATGGCGGAGGGCAGTGGTGCTGTTTCTTGAATACAGATTGAGAGCAAAGAGGAGCAGTTAATGATGGGGGGGGGGATGGCGAGCTGAAAGAATGGCAGAGTTTGCTCTGACCTTTCAGCGCTAAGCATGCTAAATGACAGTATAAACTCTGAGGCTGGGGAGAAGGGGCAGGACTTCAGTCCCGATTTTCTTTTTTTGGGTGCAAGGGATGGAATCTGGGTCCTTGGCACTGGCACATGCTGAGCACAGTCTTTATCAATGAACTGTACCCTCACCCATGGACAGGATTGTCAGTGTTGTCAGCAGGGTTAGGTTATGTTGTGCTTCCTGCTCAATCTTAAGTACTTTCTTCAATAAACCCAGAGTTCTCATGTAAATGAGACCCTAATTTTAAGTGAAATAAATTAGACACACAAGTTAAATTCTGCATTGTTTCTCTAGTGTGAGGAACCCAGAGTATAAATAAAGAGCAACATGGAGGATAAATGTTACAAATGGGAAGGGGAACAAGAGACGGGGGAGGGATGAGGGGAGGAAGGGAAGAGGGATTTAGAAAAAAGAACTGAAGTAAAAAAGATGGAAATAGAGGTTTTGTAAATGGAGAGGAGAAGAGAGGTTGGAGATGGGCAGGGGAAGGGGACTCAATAAAAGAGGTAAGACGTGTTATGTACACGTGCACCCCGCCCCCCATCACTGTGATCGTCATGTACTGCAGACACACGCCAACAACAATAAATACATCTGAAAATGAAAAACACACAAGTTCAGTAAAAAACCACTGAATTAAGCAGCTTGGAGAAACCTAGTTACATACTGCTTTTGAAAAAATGACCAGGTGAAACAAAATCAGCCAGTGGCAGCCTGAGCACTTCGGCAGGATATGCACAGACACACGGGCACGATGCATGCAGTGATCACTTTGCAGCTTCTTTTTTTCAGATCATAAGAAAATATCTGGCATTCAAGGAGGCCGGAAGCTTCATCTATCTAGCTGGATACTTTGATGCACAAAATCCACTACTCAGTTCTCAATATACTCTTTCTAGAAATGTATGAGTTGAAGTTTCATTTCTAGAAATGAAAGTTGAGAGGAAGTGTGTAAATACAAGGGATTAAAAAGTGCAATGAAAGATAAGAGGCTTATAGGCAGGAGAGCCATTTAGCTTTAAAAGCAAGAAACTGCCTACCTAGAATTTTAGGTACAGTGTAAAAGACTTTGGTTCTGTGTCAGACATAGCTTTCTGAAATTAAAGAAGTGAGACACTGGTTAGGCTCGTCAAGATAGATTTTTAAATTTTCATTTCTTTTAAACATAGAAGATTTTTACTTGCCTAGGATGAACTAAAATCCCTCAGTTAAAGGCTCAGGCTATGCCAGACAGTTTTCTAGGAGCTGCGCATACGGCCAGAACAAGACAGACAACATCTCTGCAGCACAGAGCTTATATCCTAGTGGGGGTCACAGCGAGGACACGCATAAGAAACCAGATAAATACGTGGGATAACTTTAGATACAAAAGAAATAAGCTGTGTATTATGATAGTAAAGAGAAGATGTCGACTACTGAAGTTAGGGGCTGGGGAAGGCTCCTTTAATATTTGAGCTCGGATTTTAAGGATGAGAGGAAAGAAAGCGGGGATTTAGGGTTCTGGCAAAGGGGACCACACACAGAAAGGCCCTGAGATGAGAAAGACTTGCGTATATCCTAGGAAAGGAAAGAGGGCCATTGGCCTTGGAGCGTGGTAAACCGGGTGGAGGCTGATCTGAGAGGATGTGGGGAACAAGGTGTGACTGGGTTATCTGAGGCCTCTCTCGTAGGTCGTGTTACTCAATTCACATTCTCTTGCAGGTGAGGGAAATGCCCTACTTATGATTTTAAAAAGTCTTCTGGCTGCTCAGGGAGAGAACATACAGTTGACAAGATCTGTTAGGAGTCAGTTGTACCTGGGAATATGGTGGCAACAGAGATGTCGAGCAGGGTAAGGACTAGGAAATCCTCAGGGTTTAAAACCAGCAGCGCTTGCTGGTTGCCTCGAAGTGGGAAATGTGCAAAGAGAACATAAGGTGGCCTCTTTGTTTTGGCACAAAGAGTTGCACACAGTTAGTGTCCTTCCTGGTGGGAAAGCGAGGAGGAGGGTTGGGGTGTGTGAACCTGCTACACTGAGAGCATTTCTATAGCCAGCACCTTTCTCGTTCCCTCTCTCTCCCCCTGTGAGTTCTTGAGTATATGTCTACCTTGTGCCTGTGGTCGGTAAGGGCTTTCCTTAGATTTCATCATTCAGCGTGTTACATTTTGGGAAGGCGTTGTGTGCTGTATTGCAGGCGCCAAGCGATTTGATCAAGGTCACTCAGAACTAATTACAGTGTCAGAATTTCAACCCAAGCTCCCTGACTCAGCTTTTGTCTTTCTCTTCACGCCATGCTGCAGAGATCGAGTACATTTTTATGGCGGCATCTATATTGCTTTGCTTGTCTATAATTCTTTTAAATTCTGATATCTTTGCTGTTTCTTTGTTGTTAATTAGAATTTTTTTATGGGTGAATTTATCATGTACTGGATGATCTTTTGAAGTACGCACATGTTCTGGAGTGGATGGATACAGCTGATTAACATATGCATTACCTCATGTCATCATTTTTGTACAGGAACACTCAGTATCCACTTTCTTTACATTTTTCAAGGATATGATACGTTGTCATTAATTATGGTTATCTTGCTATCCAAGCGATCGCTTGAAACTTATTCCTATTAACTGTCATCAGGCATTCTTGTGTTTTGAGTCAGGATAACTTGGTCCAGTCCTGTGATTTTTTTCAGCTCATTTTATTTCTCTCCTTCATTTATTTATTTTTTTTAAGGTAGAAAGCTCAACTTTTGTTGAGAACAGAATTGGTATCTTGGAGGCTGGAGGCTGCTTGTTCCCTCTGGCTCCTCTGTCTCTGTCCCTTTCTTATAGACTTATCCTCTGTCCTCAAAAACTGTTATCATCAAGATCAAGGGACATGATCTGTGAGCCACTGCCTAGGAGACGTAGGGCAGTTTGACTAGCTAGACTTCTTAGAAAGGAGGAAGGATACGAGGCGTGATGGTGGGTTGGAGTTTATAAGCTTCATTGTTGCGGTGGGTGGCATTTTTTCCTATAGGAACAGAGATATATTCAAGTGACTGTGTATGGGATGTGTAGCTGATCTGTTCTTTGCAGGAAGGCCCACAGACTGGAGACACCATTGTTCTCATTTGTTTCTGAGGAGGCGGGGGAAATTTCTTGTGTTTGAGGAATTCTTTGGTTCTCTTGGCTCTGATTCTTCCATACTTAGGGAGATTAGATCCACTGCTTCAGATTTCAAATATGTAGTTCATTCAGACTGTTTCAGGATTATGTGGTTATTCACCAGCAGTTCTGATCGGAGTCATTTGAGCTCAAATAGGAGTTAGTAGAGATGTTTTTCTAAAGTTACAGGTACCAGTGAAGTGTATTTTGGTATTTTATGAACACAAAAAATTCTGAGACTCTGAGAGGGGAGAGATAGTTAGAATACCATCTGGAAATTTTAGAAGAATGAGCTTTTGTATAGTGAGAAAGAACCTGTAAATCTATAACCTGTGTAACTGATTTTGTGTATATAATAGGTCTTACACTATGATGCTGTCAGGCTATTTTTATTGAAGGTTGTTGGACATTGCCAGTGTTCATTTTTTTGATAAATCTTTACAAACTGGTGGCTCAGCTACAGAATAGTCTGTCAACTCAAGCCACGTGTGGAGAGCTGGTCACCACCCACCACCATTGTCACCAACACTGTGTTCTGAACCCTAACTGTGTACCAGGTACTGGTGGTTGCTGTTGACTTTTTATAATCAGTTCATAATGAACTTTAAGTAAAACAGAATTGTTTTCTTCCCTTCTTTCTCAGGTTTTAATAGTTGGTGGTGGTGTTGCTGGCCTTGCTTCTGCAGGTGCTGCAAAATCCATGGGTGCGATTGTTCGAGGATTTGATACAAGGTGCGTGCTTTACTACTGCTTGATGTTCTTTGGCCTGTGGGGTGGCAGAAACATCCTGGTGAAAAGGCATTGTGGAGCATAGCTGCTCACGTAACAGCAGTCAGGAAGAAGGCAGAGGGCTGGGGATGTAGCTCAGTGGCATAAGTGCATGCCTGGCAAGTGCAAGGTCCTGAGTTTGATTCCTAGTACCGCAAAAAAAAAAAAAAAAAAAGCAGAGAAAGGCAGAAAGAGAGAGGAAGGAAGGGTTTTGGGAGGAGACATATTCTAGTCTTCAAGGATGCACCCTAAAGGAACGACTTCCTCCATCTTGGCCCCACTTCCTGGGTTTCCCACATCTCTTGTCAGCGTGTGAATCCATCAGCAATGAATCCACTGATGACGTCAGAGCCCGCCTGGATCAGTCATCATCCAGAAGCCCCACCTCCGAGCGCTGCTCCACTGGGGAGCAAGTTTCCACCCATGAACCTTTGCGGGCATTTCAGACCCAAGGTGTGACAGACAGTAAGCTGAAAGTGGCTTGTTTCAAATGGGGCATAATACATTTTCCTTAGGATTCATAAATTGTAATATCTCACTGAAACCGCTCTATAAACTCTTCATTTGATAATGTTTCTAGTTTTTAAAAGTTAACTCAGAGTGACAAATGTGTAGTGGAAAAAAATGTGTGGGCCCAGCCTCGATGCCGCAGAAACAAGGAAAAAATTATGAACTAATAACTCATAGTTCTTCCTTTGCGTGAATTGCCTATGGGTGTGGCATTCAGTGGGGTTAGTGCTAGTTATCTCTTTGCTGAGCTTCTGACATGTTGCTTTACTAAGTCTCCCGAATGCTCCTAAGCACCACGCAGGGCATGAACAAAGCTGTTTTGAGTATGAAGAAAGAGAGTGGCATAGGAGACACCTTAGTGAGCCCACTGCCCTGCACTGCATGGGTGGAAGCAGATAGCGTCGCCTGGGCCACAGTCTCCAAATACTTTCACCCAAGTGTAGCAGCGCACATATTATTATTGCCTTATTTTTTTAAAGATGCCCACTTTGAATTTAAAGCAAGTTGAATAGCATTGATAATTTTAGAGTCCCTAGGTGAAAATACTATTTTTCGTATTTCTCTAAAGCCAATATATAAACATTTTCTTAGATTGTCTTTAAGAGATATTTTATTAAAATTCTTCATTGCTGAAGACACTAGGTTCTGGATTTTATTAAGTGCTGTTCTCATAGGTGATCCAGTACTTTTCCTGAGGTCAAACATAGAGTTGTTTGTTATCAATGAGGGCAGTAGAGGAATAATATTACTGCTAATTGTAGTTTTTTGGTGCTGAGAATTGAATGTGGGACCTCCTACATGCCAAGCACCTGCCCTAACACTGATCTACAACCCTGTATTACCACTCTTGAATATTGAATGTTTAAGAAAAATTCAAAGTTAGAGTGAATGTAACTTTTCAGAGTGAAGAATGTTCTAAATCTCAGCACTCTGGGAAGCTGAGCAGAAGGATTGCAAGTTCAGGCTCAGCTCTGTTGCCAAAAAAGGGTGGGAGGAATGTGGCTCAGTACACAGGCTTTGTGTGTGTGTGTGTGTGTGTGTGTGTGGCTCAGTACACAGGCTTTGTGTGTGTGTGTGTGTGTGTGTGTGTGTGTGTGAGAGTCAGGCTCCGCTCTGTTCCCAAAAAAGGGTGGGAGGAATGTGGCTCAGTACACAGGCTTTGTGTGTGTGTGTGTGTGTGTGTGTGTGTGTGTGTGTGTACATGTGTACGTATGTACATGCGCATGTGCACTGGGTTCTTTCTGTTATCTCTTTGCTGTCTTCAACTTTGACTTCTTCCTGAGCTGATTCCACCTGGGGCAGTCAGGGCTACCAGGGGCCTTGTTAAGACAGAGAGAGAGAACCAAGATATCATGGTGGTTAGGGATTTATTGGCTTAGACCACAGTTTCCCCACCACCACCGGTGACAAGAATGATCTTTAGCTCTTGCTAAAAATACGGCTTCTGCTTTTGGCCTGTGTGTTGGAGATTATAACTGAGTGGCACTGGGCCTGAGGCTGGGAATTTGAACATCAGCAAGCACCTGAAGTGCTTGTTATTTTCAGGGAGGTATGGGATTTATTGCTGTGGGATGGACAAGACACTTTCAGCTTACTGTCTTGTCACAGCTTGGATCTGAAATGCCCCCCAAAGGCTCATGGGAGGAAGCTTGGTCCCCAGCGGAGCAGCGCTCGGAGGTGGGGCTTCTGGATGATGATTGATCCAGGTGGGCTCTGATGTCATCAGTGGATTCATTGCTGATGGGTTCACACGCTGATGAGAGATGTGGGAAACCCAGGAAGTGGGCCCCAGCTGGAGGAAGTCGTTCCTTTAGGATGCATCCTTGAAGACTAGAATATGTCTCAGTTCCACCACAGAGATGAAATTTTTGTTAGCTTTGGTTTTCTAATCAGGATATAGTGTTTGGGTAGCTTTCATTTATTTATTTATTAACTGAATTTTTTTTTTTTACATACCTTATATTGGCTTTTCACATTTTAGCATTTGCTAAATTTATAGCTACTTTTCATAAAAACAGTTTAATAAGGGCTAGAGGCAAAAATAATTAAAATATTTTCTTTTTGTTTTTCTCTTTATCTCATTCCTCCTTTTTTTTTTTTTTTTAATGGAACCCAAGGCCTTGTATATGCTAGGCAAGTGCTTTACCACTAGGCCACATCCCTAGGCCATTAATAAAATATTTTTAAGTAAGAGTCACTTACGTGGGCAAAGACCCCACTCAGAATATTTACAAATGTAAATCTCAACTTGGGTGATACAAATAATATAAAATCTTAATGCATGTCAGATACCATATCATTATCGATATATGGGAACCACAAAGAACAAAATTGATTTCTGGAATTGGCAGTAGTGAAATTCTTTTTGTGGACTTCTCTATATTTTTTTCTAGGAAAAATATTGTCATAGAAATATTACCTGTAAGGAAGAAAAATTGAAACAGTTCAATCAGAGGCATCAAAAGAAACAACGTGACTTTTGACTATGTATAATTTGCTTTTCTTGAAAATGTATATGTAAGCGGAGATTTTGATTCATGCATTAAGGGTTCAAAATAATTAGCTTCCCTTTCATTCATTGCCGTAGAGCCGCAGCTTTGGAACAGTTCAGGTCTCTTGGTGCCGAGCCCTTGGAGGTGGACTTGAAGGAATCTGGTGAGGGACAAGGAGGGTATGCAAAAGAGATGTCGAAAGAGTTCATAGAAGCCGAAATGAAACTCTTTGCTCAACAGTGCAAGGAGGTGGACATCCTCATTAGCACAGCACTTATTCCAGGTACGCTACTGAGACTATATATATATATTTTTTCTTTTCTTTTCTTTATTTTGAGACAGAGTCTTGCTATATAGAGCCTTGAACTCATTTATGTAGCCCAGTTTGACATCGAACTCATGGTGATCCTCCTGCCTTAGACTCTCAAATGCTGGGATTATAGGCATGCCCTACCACACCTGACAAGACAATATCTTTAAAACACTTTTACCAAGGAATGAGGGTAAATTAGGGTGAAAAATTACTTCATATTGAAATTTTTTGAAGATCCATTTTTCTATTAAAAAACTATGAGAAAATGAGAAAGCACATGGTACAAGTCAATGCAGTTCCTAGAGGTAACAGTCACGGTTCTGTATTTTTTTTCCAGTGTGTTTTTTATAAAACTGTGTTCATGATCATTCTCTATATACATTGTTATATTCGTAAGCAGTTTTTTCTATTTAAATCCTTGATAAACTGATTGTTAACTTCTGTTCTTTTGGTAAGATATTATATTCTCATTATAGAAATTCAAACAATACCGAAAAATATGAAGAACAAAAAGTACAGATTGTCAGATGCTCCACTGGCCATGACCGTTACTAATATTTAATGATCATTTTTCCATACATGAGCGGGGGATTATGTGTTTATGTATATGCATGTATGGAATTTTCAGTGTATATTTTTCCTAAAGGATCTGACAGTTTGTTCCTTTCTAATTATTTCCTCTGGAATGTTTGTTCTTTCTAAACAAATCATGTGCTCCTTGATAGTAGGGATTACTTCCTAGTCCTTTTACAGTTTCTCCTTTTAAAGAATGTTTTATTCTCAATCCATGATGTAAAACTAAACACTTATTGATCAGTAAATGACCTGGCAAGATTTTGGAGTGAAGACACTGTCTTTTATTTCATTATTTCTTACCCTCTCCTTTCTTTCTGGTGTTGAATAATGAATACCATGTGGACTTGACTTTTTTTTCCTTGAAAGAAATAATGAGATGAAGGTTTTACAGTTGATTGTATTTGATCTTACTAAGGAAGCTCGCTTTCTATAAGGGACTATGAAGAATTAGAAGTTTGTTTGTCATGAGACCAAGGAAGAGGAAAACTTTCTGTTGTGCTCCCTCGGTTCAGTCTGACTAGTATAAACCCAAGGATGGGGAATTGATTGGCGTGAGATCTCTGAGCCTCTTGGGAATCTGTGCTCCACAGTTCTCCTTTCTGTCCTTGGCTGATCCACGTGATGGCTGCGTGGGTCCCTCCAGGTGAAGCAGACAGGCAGGAGGTGTATGGGACTGAAGGAAGTATCTGTGAATCTATAGATGAGGCCTGTACAGGTTTGGCTACTAGAGGTGAATGCAGGCGAGGAGCCTCTGCCCCAAGATGGAGTCTTTGAAATCTGTCAGCCTGGATAGAAGTCATCCGCAGGCAGCTGAAGGAGAGCATTCAGGATTCTTCTTTCCTTTTGTGATGACAGTTCCTCTTTCTGCTTTTATTCAGGTGGCTTTGAAAAAGGTGGGGAGAGCTGTGCTGTAGCCCCCTTCTGAACATTGAGGCAACTGTTCTCTTACAAGTGGCCAGTAGAGGGTGCTAAAAGATTTACTCACAGAGTAGACAGGACCAGTCAACTCACACTCTTAATAAAGACCCCGACATAATTTGGACACAGTATACAGATTTATTGAGTGTAAAGCTAATAGTAAGTGATAGAACTCAAGACATCTTATATATCCATGCAGACTTTTATAATGCCTTATTTTTATAAGTAGTGTAATTTTCAGTGTATTTAGTAAAAGTTCAAATTATATAATAGTCTTCAGGTCTAACTAGAGAATTTTTGTTAATTTGTTCCATTGAGCCTTTCATGTTTTCTGAAGCTGTGATCTTCACATTCTCTGTGCACAGTCCTTCATCTGTGCTTGTGAGCTTGTTCTCAGAAGGTTGGCTGAAAAAGACCTGTCTCTTACTTCCCTTGAAACCAGGAAAACAAAAACGAGGGTAGGGGGCAGATTATAATATTGCAAAGGAAAATGCGGTTTTTCAAAGCTCTTTGATATGTCTGGGGGACTGAAAGCTGAAAGCCTGGGCATTAAAAAATAGGTGGAAAAACTATATAAAAGTACAAATGTCTCTTGGGAAAACATGTCCTAAGCATTTTACCTTTACTGTTTTATATCTTCAGCCCTTGCATGTATCACCTGATGTTCTGCTCGTATCCCGAGAAACCCTTAGAACAGAAGTTGTTCTTAGGTTTTCCTTGTTTAAATTCAAAACAGATTAAGTGAACTGTTAGAAGTTTCCTAAGCTGAGGTGCCACAGTCTGAGATCCACGGAAGGCATGGATAAGAGGGACACAGGCAAGTAGCCAAGTTTTCATTCTTCTCAAATAAATATCAGTCAGTGGGTTTGAAAAGGCACTGACATTGTATGTACAGATTATAGGTGGAATCGCATAGCTGGGTGGTTGTTATGCTGCCTGGTATCTAGCCCCCATCCTGAGTTGGGTGAGGGGATAAAGGTGACAGTTGCACTTAATGAAGGTAACTTGAGGACAGGGCTGAGCAGTGGTCACATTTTATGTTCCTTTGCATGAAGAGAGCGCACTTAAGCTTCCTATCCAACTCTTTGGCCTGTGGAGCTACCATGAAGAAGCGTCAGCCCTGCTTTCTGCTAATGTTTAGGCTGTGTTCAGAATCTTTTCTGCTAAGACTTTTGAGACACGAGATTTTTCCACCATGCACATGGTCTGGGACCCTGACAGGGAGACAGAATAGTCAGGAGGAGACTGAGTCAGGTTGAAAATCTGTTAGGTAAGCTGGGGAGGGGAGGGAGGAGGAACTGTGGTGAATTTTCATTGACAATGTCTTGGGAGAATGTCACCTAAATTCCCTTGAGAATTAAGAGACTGGGCGGTTGTCCTAGTTTTGAATAATTAAAACTAAGAGCCTGTGGAGCACATGCTGGGTTTTTGTTGTTTGGTTTAAGTATGTTTTTATGAGCACATGTGTGTAGTACATAATGTGTACATTCCTTGTAGGAAGTTGGGACAAGTAGGCTACGTCTTAATTCCGTTTCTTAAACCCCTTTCCCCTCTTCTTTCATCTGTCTCTTGATTCCTTTCCTTTTTTGGTCCGTGTTTGCAGTTCATAATGTTTACCCCCCTCGTGTGGGGCTGGCACATACCACACGTCTTCATTCCTTTGCTCACCCGCTTCCTCCCCCGCCCCTCAGTCCCTTTCCACCTTTAGGGAGATCTGTTTCCCTCCTTCCTGTCTCCTACCTTTTATTTTGCTCTTTATTTATACTTTGGGCTTCTCATATATGAGAAACCATGTTATGCTAGACTTATCCTGGCAGAAGTCACAGTTTCCACAGAAAACCTTTACTTTTTTTGTTGTTCGCTCTTTTGAGACAGGATCTCACTCTGCAGTTCAGGCCGGCCTTGAACTCACGGCAGTCCTCCTGCCTCAGCCTCTTCAGTGCTGGGATTACAGGTGTGCGCCTCCACACCCTGATACTGATGACTGCCTAATTAGGAAATCATGACCAGTATCTCGTCACATCGCTTTCCTGCTTTCTTCTTCCCCACCTCAATTCTTGCCCTTATTAATTTAATAACTCCTAGCTACTGCATGGTCTTAGGTTTTGTTTAGTACCTTGGGCCACTTAGGTAACCCCTTAGATGGAGGGGTCTAGATCAATCAGGTTTGGGTCATAACCCCCAAGCCCCAATTACCTGTGACATAAAGTTTGCACTCTGTGGTAAGGTATTTATGATATACTGTTCTTTAGTCTTGATTTAGCTTTTGAACCTCATGTTAAACTTTTGTCTTACCTATTACCTGGTTGTGATTTCAGTCATGCTGGCTGTTCTTGTCTCTTCAGACAGGCTAAGATACTTGTTTTGTTTTTTGAGACAGTCTTGCTATATAGTCCAGCCTGGCCTCAAACTTGAAGCAATCCTTCTGCCTCAGCCTCCCAAGCACTAGAATTACAGGTGTGTGCCACTGTACCTGGCATCCAAGATGCTTTCATGCCTTTTCACCTTCCCTGGAATGCCATCTTTGCCATTTGAAACCTTCCTGTACTCAGTTACAAATTCCTTCCTAGTGTCTGTCATGGCCTGTTCATAGCACCGTATCTTTATTTCATCTTATAGCAGTGCTCAGCCTCACATTCCTGAGCTGTTCTGTCTGCTTGGGAACACAGTGGAGAGCTAGATTTACTTCTGCCTTGGCCAGTGCTTGGCATAGTGCTTTGTGCACAGTAGTGGCCAAACATATGTTGCAGAACTCATATTTCTGGGTACCTTCTTCAACTCTCAGTTGGCCCAACCCTTTGTATTTCTCCAGTGCTGCTAAGGAAAGACAGAAAGAAGCCTGCTGGCTCACTTTTGGATAGGAACACGGCAGAGGCTATTTTAAGACTGGAAACTTAGCTTTCTTAAATTATTCAAAAGTAAGGCACAATTTATTCAAAACTAAGTCTGCAATTTGAGGAGACTCGCTAGTACTCTTGGGAAATCGAGTTGAGAAGCAATGGAAGGTCTGTTCAGAATGTATCTCATTAGGAAGGAAGATACTCATTATTTGTTATAAATATACGCATATATGTTTAGATCTCTTTTTAGGCACAATCTGGATTAGAGTAGCAGTGCTTTTTGTTTTTCTCTATCCCAGTTAGTATTTCAGAAGCAATGTTGAATTTCCATGATGGGGAGAATGTGAAGGGAGAAGTTTTCCTCTGATATGCAAGGGTCTTCCATGCATGAGATCAAACCAGGAGATTTTGCAGTCTCTTGAAAAGTCAGTTCTCTATCCGATTCTACCTATTTATTTGTTTTTTTTTTATTTTAAAAAAAGTACAAAAACATATTAACAAACAGGCACCAATTAGCATAAAAAGTAGTACAATCACAACTAATCTATAGACAAGGTGACATGGTCTCAAGAGTGGTTATTGCTTTATCCATTGATATCTTCGAAGTGTAAATATATGAACCCATATACAGACATGCAAATTTAGTCAGACAATTAATCCTCTCAACAACAGAAAAAACACAAAAACCAAAAATCCAAAGACAAACAACAAAACAGGCAAACAACAACAACAACAACAACAACAACAAAACCACCAATAGTTGCTGCTTTGCATATTGATATCTTCGAAGTGTGTGTTCAGGATAACACATACAGACATGCAAGATTGATCAAATAACCCATCATCGATTATTCCTTAGCATTAAGTGATATAATACAATAGTAGAACCATGTTAGCCCTCCTGCATATATGTATATTCATATATACATACATACATTTTTGTCT